>JAHWXV010495621.1:0-10256 GCA_024586415.1 Phrixothrix hirtus | reverse complement strand
TTAGCATCTCATATACAAATTTTCATTTATTTAGAACCTTCAGTTTCATAGTTATTTTAGTCATAGTTAATGGTACGACTACTTCCGGTTACTCATTTTGACATCGAAAATTTTGGACGAAAACAATACTTTCTCTATTCTATATTTCATATAGGTAAGAGAAAGTAAAAATGAAACATGAATTTCAATTCACATGGCCAACAATTTAGCAACTTGTATACGAGGTACAGTAAAATAATAATTAATTTATATTGATAAATGAAAAGATTATAAATCTAATTTTGACCGTGACACGTCTTATAACGGAAATCAATCGGCGCTTTCGGAATTTATCCGATCTTGCAAATGAATTACTTTGCAATTGACTATATAAATAAGTTAATATTAAGTTCAACTGGAAATAAATTAAAAGAACAATATTTAGCAATTACTGGCTACAATTTTAATACGTGATTAGAATTAAAAATGTACTAATAGAAAATTTTGGCGAACAATGAAGTGAATTAGATAAATATCTTAGATTTAACAAAATTAAAACAGAATAAAGACAGTCCAATAGATTTCTACAATAAAATTAAAAATCGTCTAGTAATTTTTAATTCTAAAATAGCTTTAGGTAATGATCCGCAATCTATCAAAGACTATAAATTACATTCTAATAAAGCTTTAGGTCTACGCACTTTTGTAAGTGGGCTAAATGATAATTTAGGAACCTTCATTAGGAGTCATATTCCTGACTCATTAGAAACCGCTATTAGAATAGTTAAAGAAGAATTACATATTAGGTATTCGCAAAGTCAGAACAATAAACATTTTTCTAACTTAAATCGAAAAAATAATAAACCATCGATTTACAACCCAAATTAAAATTATTTCAATAAATCAAATACTCCCAATTTTTCAAAGTTCAATAATAGAATTCCCAGACAATTTCCACAAAATGATAATCGCTATAATTTTAATACACCAAGAAATTATTTCAATAATTCTCGAAATATTCAAAATCCCCATCAAAATATTTTTGCACATAAACCCAATTACACCAACACTAACAAAGCAGAAACGATGGACGTTAGTCACATAAAAAACCAGCTACTCAACAATTATCAAATCACAATAAAGTGCGTGCATTTACAAGAAATATGTAAAACTTTTTCATAAAGCAATCAAACCAACCTAGAAATTTCTTATCAGAAGAACTCTTTTATCACAATAACTCAGAAAATCCAGAAAACCATAACTTTGATCCCTATTATTCGAATGACGATTTATATTACCAGGAAGATCCCCTTGATGATCAACAACAATCTTATGACGACGAAATAGATTCAGAAAATTTTTATACGACATTGATAACGAGGACGAAAATTTTCAGTAAGAGCTTCGGAAAAACTAGAAACTTTTAGAATTAATTCAAAATCAAATCTCCCTTACATTTTAATCCCTAGTACCGGAGACAAACTTTTAATAGATACCGGTTCCTCAAAAACAATTATTTCTCCACAATTTCCTTTAAAACATTTTCCAAACTCAATCTACAAACAACATTTTGAAATAACAACTTCTCACGGTACAACCAGCCGATTTACCAATCTCAAATCTTTTTAGCCAAGACGATATACACACTTGCTTTTTATTTAATTTTCATACTGACTATGTCAGACTAATTGGATCCGATTTAATTTCAAATTTACCCGCTTCATTTGATTATAAATGGATGCATATCTAAATTGATAAAACCACTATTCCTTTTTATTATAACCCTTTCAAAACTAAACAAGAAATCCAAAAAAGAAACTATTGTAACTTTTTTAAAATTCATCCTAATCAAAATTTAATAAAACAAATTTGTATACCAACTCGTACCGAAATGTTTGTTACCTTACCGTAGTTGGAAAATATGGAACAAAAATTACACCAAAATTAAAATTTAACGACAACGTAATAATGCCTTCAGCAATTGTCAAACTTCACAATAATTGGTTTAGAACAAATATAATAAATATTTCTGATAAAACTAATACAATTACCTTTATAATCCCCTATATTTAGAGGATTGCCAAAATTTAAAAAATGATAACTCAATTAATAACTTAAATGTAAATAATTCAAAACTTAGAAAGGCATTAAACACAAATTTAAAAAATAACTTAAGGACTTAATATCTTAACGATGAAGAATGTACGCTACTTACAAATTTTTGCCATCCACATAAAGACATTTTATTCACCTGATATACACTTAACAACTACAAACCTTACTAAACATCATATAAGGATAAAGACCGATTTACCGATATTTACGAAAACCTATTGAATCAACATATCCATAGAGAGGAAGTGAAGAATAAAATAAACAAAATGTTACGAGATGAAATAATAGAACCATCAGAGTCACCATATAATTTGCCCATTTGGGTCGTTCCAAAAAAATGGACGTATCTAACAAACAAAAATGGATAATGGTCATAGATTATAGAAAATTAAATAAACAGACGATAGGAGACAAATATCCACTCCCACGTATAGAAGCAGTTTTAGATAATCTTTGAAGGGCAAATTACTTCTCTACATTAGATCTTGCCTCTGGAATCCACCAGAAAGAAGTAGAAATCTAAGACCGTGAAAAAACAGCCTTTTCCACAGAAGAAGGACATTTCCAATTTAAAAGAATGCTATACGGATTAAAAAATGCACCAACATTTCAAAGAGCGATAAATAACGCATTAACAGGTTTAACTTCTCATCAATGTTTAGTTTATTTAGACGATATTATAATCTATTTAAATTCACTATAAGAACATATGAAAAGATTAAAGAATGTATTTGAAAAATGCAGAAGAACCAATTTAAAAGTCCAACTCGATAAATCTGAATAACTGCATAAGTCAGTCAAATACTTAGGTCACATAATAACACACGATGGAATTAAACCAGTTTCCTCGAAAATTTCCGCAATAAAAAACTTTCCCGTACCTAAAACTAGAACCGAAATAAAATCATTTTTAGGACTATTCGGATACTACTGAAAATTTGTCAAGATTTTGCTAAAATTACGAAATTTCTAATATGCTTAAAGAAAGAAAATAAAATCATATATTCACCAGAATTTTTGAACAACTTCGAATATTGTAAACAAATTTTATTAAATGAGCCTTTACTTCAATAGCCAAATTTTGAGAAAACTTTCGAGCTAACTACAGATACATCTAAATACGCATTAGGAGCAGCACTGCCCCAAGATGGAAAACCAATTTGTTACGCATCAAGAACGTTAAATGATATCGAACAAAGATACGCAACAATAGAAAGAGAACTTCTTGCCATAGTATGGGAAACTAAACAATTTCGACCTTATTTATATGGAGTAAAATTTATATTGTATACAAACTATCGACCACTCATTTGGTTGAAGAATCTAAAAGAACCAAATTCGAAATTAACAAGATGGGCACTAAAATTAGAAGAATACGATTTTAACATTCAATACCTACCAGAAAAACTTAACAAAGTAGCTGACGCCCTATCATGCATTTAAATTCACCCAATCACAATAACAACCCCTGAAGGATTAAATACACCCGAACCATGTTTAAATAATGAAAGCATAATACCAAGTAGAGTAAGCACTCCTGACATTGAAGAATTATTTGACATACAGACAATCATTTCTACAACAGATGAACCAGAACAAATTAGATATAGTGAGATTAATAAAGAAAATCAACTAGATAATAAAAACGAATCTCTAGTAGACACGATTCATACACAACAAACATCTTCACCTCCTATTGAAATTTTTGAAACACCATTACATTTCAAAAATCAAATTGAATTCTTAATTACTAACCTATCAAAGAAAATTTGTATACAAAAATACGACAGAATCACCCACTACGCTGTATATCTAAATGACGAATAAATTAAAGAAATTTGGCGAACTATTAATCGAACATTTCCAACCGAATACACACTATTACTGCTATTTTCCAAATGATACCCTCAACACAGATTTTTCTAACTATATTAAAAATGAAACCAACACAAACACTCCTAAATTTCATAAATGTACAACACAAGTAACTTGCATAATAAAACCTGAAGATAGACAAATTCAAATTGAAATTATCACCTAGATAAAACCAATCACCGCGGTATTATAGAAACTATTGAACCAGCAAATGAAAATATTATTGGAAATCCATAAATAAAGATATAATAGACTATATTAATAAATATCAAATCTGTAAGATGCAAAAATATAACAGGAATCCAATCAAACAACCGTTACAACTTACATTTTCTTATAATAAATCATTTCATACTATTCATTTAGATATATTTAAAATCGGACAAAATAGATATTTAACGATATTAGACGCATTTTCCAAATTTGCACAAGCTTATGCCATTAATTCTCGTAATCTAACAGATGTTATAGAACAATTATTCAATTATATATATATATACCTTCACTACCCCGTCTATAATAGTTGCCGTCGGAGAATTTGATAAAAATATATTTAAAGGTTTTATAGCAATACATGAAATTGAACTACATACTACAACTCCACATCATCATCAATCAAATTCGTTAATTGAAAGACTACACTCTATGATTCTAGAACATTACAGATTATTAACTAACATACCTGAACATAAAAAAATACAATATTGCATCTTAGCTTATAACCATAGGATTCATTCAAATCTTAATTTAACACCCATCGAAATAGTCCTTGGACACACAGGCAGCAGAAACCCTTTTGATATTGACTATGAAAAATCTTACTATCACGATTATATGATAAAATAAAAATGAAAAATCTCTATAAATCCCTACAACTAAAACAAAATAAAACTAGGAAATCCGGAACGAAAAAATTAATCTAACACGTAAAGATAAAATCTTCAAATTAGAAAACTAAGTATTTATAAAAACCAATTTTAGAAATAAGAAAGAATCAAAATTTACCGGACTATTTACGATACCAAAAATCTTAGAACATGAGATTTACGAATTAACACCAGAAAACGAAGGTCAGAAACTTAATAGACCTGCTAACGAATTGTTACCTTTTACATACAAATCATGTTTACAATTATCTACGTTATTACGTGCACATTCATTGCAGGAGATGTAACAATCAAAAACTTAAATGAAAATCCTGGAGTATACCCATTAGAACTAGGAAACTCACTCATAAAGGAAAGCGAATGGACGCCAATAAAAATTACTGACCACACACCAATTATAAATAATTATAACATTCTTAAGGAAAAATTTTTAAAAGCTACTGCAATAGTAAGACTCGTAAATAATATCACCATATGCAAGAAATATCAAAATGACGAAGAAATCACTACTGACCATAATAACTTACTATCCATAGTAAATCAAAACATGAAAAAAGCCGATAAACTTATAGATCAACTATTCCCTCAACTAGAACTTGTAATCAAAAAACCAGGACTCGACCGAAATTATCCACTCTTTACAATTATTTATAACTGTATGCGAAGAATTAGAGAACGCATTATCTTTCGCTCAAAATCAACTAACACACATGTCACTAACTGAAAACGTAGACTTAATTGAAAATCTAAATAGAATATCCAATTATCTCAATAAATTACCAAGAAAAACACTAAAGTTACCCTATCCCAATAAATCTCAAGCACTTACATTTGTATGAAACAATAATCGTAACCAAAGTTTATCAAATTGACAATAACTTTACATTCATCTTCGAAATACCACTAATTTCTACAAATAAGTAGTACCAATTTATAAATTTAATACATTTCCCAATATTTTTTAAAAATAACCTATTTCGTATGATTCCTTATTATTTAATACTGAAAACAGTATCCCTATAGAAACAGATAATTGCAAATTAGTAACCCTAGACACGTATTTCTGTATACAAAATAATCACCTTGAAATTCCCAACAGCAAATTGTGCAAAACGCAACTACTTTCTTTCAGTGCCAATAACACACTTACTCCGTACATATTTAATTTAATTAATACGAAAATTTCCAAAATAAATCTCTCGTCATGTTTGATAACATCACCTTCAAAATAAATTCTCGATATTACTTGTTCTTCTAGTACTTACAAAACAGAGTTATACGGTTCAAATGTCCTGTATTTAACTTGAACCGTCCTTTTAGACCACGAACACTTACTGTTTACAGCGAAAAGTATATCTACCCAAATTATCGATCTAAAGATCTTCAATATTGACAAATTAAATGAAAAATTTAATCGAATTACGATACCTAAGATAGATTTAACGCCCGTAAATACTCAAAAACTAATTAATAATCAATTTAAAATTAACGAACAAATAAATACATTAAAATCTATGGACTCCTTTACGACTCACAATCATTTAAGTATATTCTCTATTATAGGTATAATATTAATTGTTTTATTAATTATAAGTATAACATTGTATTTTATTGTAAACGCAACTCTCTAAGAATTGGAGTCATTAAGTTTTTAAATAAAGGTTTCGAAAAGAAAACCGTAGATCCTTTTTAATTTATCATAAATAAATTGTTTTTATCTTTAATAAAACGTTTAGCTTCATTAAGGATTCTTAGAGGGGAGGAGTTATATTAATCACGTATGTATAAATGCATTCACTAAGCACACTTATGAATACTGATTCATTAAATTTATTTTGTAAACGACAAAAAATAAATATGATTATGAATATTAATTGTTCCCACTAATTGTTTACTTTTTAACATTATTACAATCATACATCAGATTTAGTTCAGGTCATGTAAAGTCCTATAGATTTAATTCAGCTCTCATATTTTTAGTCAGCACTCAATAAGCAAATACTTATACATTTAATAGTTGTACTTTACTTTTTAGCTTACAAGTCTGTAATGTTTTTGTATCTTTTCATTGTAAAATATAGTATTTTTAGAAAGGCATTTCGTCCTTTTCCCAACGAAACTTGCTAGTTGGTTATAACTTAAAAACAATTATATTCTTTTCTTAATCTTTCGCCTTCACTGGGTAGGTTAATTAAAAATACACCTGTGATGGCCTCTAATGTTTGTTATATTTCTTTAATTAGCAAGCAGCCATGAGATATGTAATGTTCATTCGCCCTTTTCTTAATATTTTGTATGAAATCACTCTGGAATCTCTTCCGAATTATAATGCTGTTTTAACGTACCACATGGACAATAATTGAACTTTAGGTCCAGATAGGAAGCTGCCGTCATCTCCATCGGGTTGACTACGTTCTTGTTACTCCGTCGAGCCCTGTCCACAAAGAACCCTCAGACCGTCAATTACGATTTCAGGCAATGCCATCCTCTTATCTAAAATAACCAACATCCGGTTATATTTTCTTGTTATTCTTATTTTGATTACTACAATAAATTTTAACTGTTTCCTAAAATAATGGCTATTTAACTGTTACCTTTTGTTCACTTTTACTACATTCACTACGCTATATTTTGATGGAATAATTAGTTCGTATCAAATTAATTTTACTCTGCTTCTTACTAATCAACCTATTTGATTGAGTTTTAGGAAACTTTCCCTTTTACCGACAGTTTATCTTATTTGTCAAGATTCCTTGAACGCAACCAGTAGTTATACCAATATGTTATTAACATTAGAATAATTTATTACTTAGAAAATCCGTATTTAAATGTTTCAATTGCTAGGAAATTTTCTTGTTTTTATAATTAAGTATTTTTAACAGTTTTAAGATCTTAGCTTCGGCTTAGATATAAATTTTACTAACGCTTCGTATATCATCTAAATTTCGTTTTCAATTTACTATTTACATTTATTGTAAAGGTCAAATTTCTAGTAGCTAGGTATTTCTTAAGTTAATTGTGCCTGATGCATATTATAGTTAGGTGAGCTCATCCAATCAGTTGTGTAATTAAAAGTATACGCCTCGCAAGCATTGAATATAATTTTTCTTACACTTTCAATGTAACTATCTACAATTCTTATTCGTGAGTACTACTTTTTATTTGTTTCGACGTCTTTATTAAAATTAATTTACGACTTGAACTTTTAGCTCATTTATTTATAACAAAGTTTCACATTATTTTATTATAATCTTCAGCTGTGTTCATATCTGAAGAAACCATTTATCTTTTGGTACTTCCGAAATTTTATTTCTTATATGTAAATTGTTTTCTTACAGGAATATACGAGTGACTTTTAAAATTTATTTTACATTCGTTCCTTCAGAACCTTATTTGGGCGCGGTTCTCAATTTCTTAAGTGTTCTTATTCATTTTCATGGTAAGTAACGAATTTCGACTTTAGATATACCGACTGTTCAATATTTACTGAGAGTTCTACCTTCAACGTCCCTGTTAAAGATCACTTACTTACTTAACATTTTAAACACGTCTATTATTGACTATACACTCTTTTCGTTGTCCTGGTTGACTCTACACCGGCGATAACACCATTTACAACGTGGCGCCCTAGATATTTCTTTTGTCCTTCCTTTGTATAAAGCAGAATCGATTGCAACGACGACAACCCTTGCGTCAGATCCAAGACCCCCGATTAACAAGCAAGCCGGCCGGACAAAGTTACCTATCCTTTATTTGTACCACTACTTTTGACTATAAACTAACATATATGCAATCTGGTCAAAAGGCATGTAACAGGCGCTTAAAAATTTGCTGATAGTAAACCACTGCAGGTTCGTTTATTGCAAAAGCAACAACTAGACTGTTTCTACCAACTGGCGTAATCAGGGGATTAAACATCAACATTCAAATTTTAGCTTAACCGTAAAATACAAGTTTTTCCGGTACCCTCCTTTTCGAAGAGTTTTCTTCTAATAACTCATACTTAAATTAGAATTAATATGAACCTTTTGATGCGCAGAAGTCAATGCTGCATGGGAATACTATCCACCCTGCATATAGTAAAGAAAAGTGATATTCTTGTTCTCAGTCCGTTTCAAGAGTGACCATCAGATGAAGTGAACTTGAGGTAACAATTCGCAGTTAGATTGGTAGAAGAAGATCTAAGTAATAAGGACGCCAGTCGATCGTATAGACAGCCGTGATCGATAACAGTCCGCGTATTCACCGATAGTGTTCTCTCCCTCTCTCGCTCTACTTATCGTTAACCTACTGATCGTTGAAAGAAATGTTATTAGTTTATTAAAATGAAATAGGTGCCTGGCAGTAACTAAACGTATCGAATTTATTTCAGAACCCAGTCAAGAACACGCACAGGGTATTATGTCAAACTTATTGGTAATTTATTAATTTAAATGTCCAGAATGACTATTACTGGACGTATAAAGCTTCCCTTCTACAGTATACCCCAGAGCAAACATTTATTCGCGCTCACCGTAGTTTCAATAATTTCGGAAGAAGAGACGTAAATCGTTACGTAGATAGCGTTTCCTTTGGTTAAACCAAAATACGACTGGGTATATTCGATTTATAAACATTTAAATTAATTGTTTGTTTCACACTACTACGTAAAATGGGAGTATAATGTTGATACTATTTTGATTAGGAGGACGTCTAAAATGACGAGCACTTATCCCTATGGTCGGTTATTCGTACCCAATAGGATACCAGTACCGCATATATGACTTCCATAGTGTCTGCAGAATTTTAATTAACACTACATGTATAGCAATTATAAAAGTAGGTCACCACCGCAATAGTGCTTCAGATAATTCGACAGTAAGTGCCGAGATCAATCTGCCCTCGTTTATGGAAATGGCGTTGCAAGAAATTAAACACTAAAACCTGAGAAATTTGTCGGGAAACTGGGAAACTTTTAAACTAATCTTTTTATCGAAAAAAACAGGTAACCGTTAAAAGCAGCAGGATCAAGAGGAGTTAACGCGTATATTAAATTAATGCCCACGAGTTACCAAGGACCATCACGGTCCTTGGTAGACAACACATAGGAATAGAACTCCGAAATTTAAATTAAATCTTCCGAAATTAGGGAATTTGGCAAAAAGTATACTATTTTAAAGAAAGCGTTACCACCTTTTTGAAAACTGTGTATATTTTGAGAGGAAGTACTCTCATTCCGAGAGACCTAATTTCCTAGATTATATAGCCTCAGAAGAGAAGAAGTTTCTTGAATAAGGTAGGTTTAAGATTAGAATCAAAACAAAATTTTAACCAACTACAATTTATATCAAAACGTCAATATTTTTGTTGAAAATTCGAGCCATCTTTAGGGTGACAATAAGGGCAGTTGGAAATTTATTA
>JAHWXV010495620.1:0-17500 GCA_024586415.1 Phrixothrix hirtus | reverse complement strand
AGTTAAAAGTGGTTCTCAAGTATTCCGAAATATCTCATAAAAATAATGTTTCCCTTGTTGGTTGGATTTTTAAATAACTGTTCGTATTCTGAGTGTGCTTCAGATTCTAGTCAAGTGTTTTCGCCAGAAATATAAACTCTTATTCGTTGAAATTTAAAAGAACGAAGTTAATATTCAGCCTTTCTAAATTATTTATGAGAGTTTATTTAATTAACTTTATGTTATAACGTTTATAAATGCAACATGTAATGAGCGTACAAAACATTTTATAAAAACGGTAGTATGTTAGCTAAGATTTAAAAAATTAATTATCGAATACACATAATTGATGATATTTCATCTATATAAACAGGTATATTAGTTGTAGTAGATAATATAAGTTTTGTTAAAATTAATTACCGCTATTTAGTTAATGTCATGTACAAAGCAAACTAATGCTTTGAAATTGTCTGTAGAAATAAACGTATCAAATGTATAAGTGGATGTTTAAACGAATTATCGCAATAAGATTGTTGGATCTAATTTCAAATCTGTACACACATAAATAAATCTAGAACTAACTCGTAATTTCATTTATATTAGGAATATGACAACTTTACTGGTAGTCTAGTGACATTGCCATCAACATGTAATTAGTGTCACTGCTTTTGACAGTTCTGGTTTATGTTACTAAGATTAAAGACTGGGCCTATATGACGTCTCCTTGGTATGTATTTGCAATTTACATATAGCATAAATTACCACAACATTATGATTTTTAATATAATTAACTCATATTTATTATAATTTTATTACAACACTATTTAAAAACATCCATAACATTGTAACCTATTTTATATACAATTTTTATTTTTAAATGCTCGTAAAAGCTAAGGCTAGTTTACTGA
Source organism: Phrixothrix hirtus (assembly GCA_024586415.1). NCBI lineage: Eukaryota > Metazoa > Arthropoda > Insecta > Coleoptera > Phengodidae > Phrixothrix > Phrixothrix hirtus. The sequence goes on along the minus strand of JAHWXV010495620.1, from coordinate 16,613 downwards.
TCGATATCCTCTCACATACATTATTTGTTTAAAAATAATATTGTAGTTAATTGAAAAGATAGTATATCAAACTAGCATGCTAATTATACCCAGAATATTTATATAAAGAAGTGCTTTTATCTTTTTCTTAAAGTAATAAGGTCAGGGCTGTGTTACTAGTTTATTCGTTATTCCGAAATTCACATTATTTTAAGTATATTTAAATTAAAATAGCAATTTTAATTGCTAATGACAAATTCATTATTTTATTAAATAACTTATTTTGTTAACGAAACACGATAAATAGAGGTAAATTAAATAGTTAATTGTCTCCTAAATCCTTTTTGTTTTATACTTACGCGCAAAAGTATTATAAAATTTGAAAGTTTACAAACTTAACACAGAATTAAAATTAAATCAATTAATATTTTGTTTCAAGGTATATCTTTCATATACATATAATAACAGGATATTAGAGGCACACAACCACTCTGCAACAAAATCCAAAATTAATTAACTTTAAATTGCCATCGCGTTTAGCGTCCTCTCCTTAAGGACTGGAAGAAGATGGTTTTAAGCTTAAGAAAGGCCTTCGCCCTTTTCAGTTTGACGACTAATGGATTAACATGATTCGTTTTCGGAAACAAGGAGTCGAAAGTTGGCCGGGAGTTCACATTTTTGTGATAATAAATCTTTTATTTTGCAACTCTATTGGCGCAAGTAAAATTCTAATCCGTTCCTCGTCTGATGTCTCTTTGCAAATTTTTGGAGGCAATTAAGGACGATAACAACAAATTTCGTTCTTCAATAGTGGGGTCACTCGCCATCAACGCCGATTTAGAATGCAAACCTATGATAAAGGAACAACTATCTAGTTTTGACAAAAGTTTCTCAGCTGGACTAGCTACTCAAGGGAACGACCTCCAGTCTAAGGAAGTTTAACCAAATCGTGCGAAAACTAATACGAGATCTCACAATTGTCAACAACAGGGTCACCGTTTCCTTACTTGTAAGAAACCTAGAATGGTACTTTGTTATGGTTTTGGGCTAGATAAGCAGTATTATCCATCATGAACAAGTCATCATCCAAAAAATGAGTCAAAAATGGGCGAAGAGTCAGTGTTTATTAATTCGTCGCTATACAAACTCATGAAAATGAATTTAAAACTTGGCTTCAAGATATTACGCCACTTTAAAGATCAAACTATCTATTCCTCTAAAAGAGCAGCAAATATTGACAAGCTTTTATCAAAGTTGAAATTCGCGATCATCTTTGGCTTCACTTGGTAGATTTGGGACCTGGTTATTCCATTTTAGGAAGTGAGGTACATCTATTTTAAGAAATAAATAGCTTCGTCCTTCAAAGCATTTAACATCGGAACAAACCATAGATAGAGTCATGCTAACATTTTGGTTGTAATTAAACTTCCAATTCTGTAACAGGGATGAAAATGCTCTTTAAGCATATTCTTTCACTTACTAGAACTAATCCGCCAACGTTTGACGTTGACTTTTGCCGCCCATTTTGGTTACGAAACATGTTTCTAAGAGTAATTAACGTATAGGTGGTGCTTTAATTAAATATCCTATTTTAAAACTAAAATTGTAATAAACAAAGACCTAGAGCATGAACTTATGTACGAATTCCCTCGAAAAATAAACCTGTTGGTGGTCATTAACGACGTTTGCACGGATAAACCAGAAGAAGAGCTTAAAAATCAAATGCACATGCAAAACTTTGATAATAATATTGGCATTATCAAGGTTCCGTTTCAAGGCAGACCTGCGTGGTAAACCGGCATATCATCAGGTAGTTGAAGTTACTCCGAATATCCGAAAAATTATCATTAACTCTAGCAGATTACGAGTATATGTATGGTTCGGTGCCCTAAATGTAAAAGACTTTCTCGTTATTCCGCAATGCCTGCAATGTCGCGATCTAGGACATATGCAAAAATTTTGTAAGTCCGAGAAGAAGATATGTGGTCATTTCTGTGACTGTAATCATAAACGAGAATAATGTCCCAGAAGCACCACAAGCCTGCATACCATGTAATTTACGAAATAAAAAATGTCGTGAAATCTTATAAAGAATTTTCGACCTATAAATTATTGCTTAACAAACTAATACAGAAAACTGACTATGGACAAAAGACTTACAAATCCAAACACGTACAAAACACCGACTTTGCAACATGAACCTGAACTTGAACTTACACATACTAATATCAAGATAAAACTTACTATGGACCAAGAACCTACGGAAGTAAACAGATAAAAAATACAAAACAAAACCACCATCTAGAAAGGCAAGGGACCAACGTAGGGTCCTCATCTGCAGACTACAGACATTACAGAAACATAACACTACAATATCTGAAATGGATGTGCAAAATAATATATTACCAGACACATTAAATACAACTTTTAAAAGCTTACGAATTTCAAAAAATACTAAAACCAATGACATATCAACAACAACGGACAATTGTCATACAACATCAATACAGATAATAGACCCTAACCCAATTTACTCTAAATTAGAAACTAACATCCAGCTAGGTAGACTAGAGAACAAAGCACCTTAAATACACAGTTACGACATCTTATACGAAACACACATATAAACGGACATAAAACCGCCTTTGAAGTTCTAGAAGCAATAGATAGGATTTATCTCTGCTGCCTAAACATCCCAACAGATCCCACCTTATTTAAAATATTACTACATAGAATCTTTGAAAAAAGGAATGAGGAACTGGAATTGCAATCGCTATACACGGACTACGTAACGACATACGGACATGTAACTTTTGTCCCCTCACAAAACTGGCCAAAAAGCCACATCATAACTACACACCACTAACAGATCATCAAACCACTCCAACTCAATTGCCAACGGAGTGCGACAGTTGTACACGAACTGAGGAAACTTGCGGAAGTGTCTGTGACTGACATACTACTTTTACAAGCACTGGAAACCACTAAAGACAACAAAATTCTGGGTATTGCAGTGTCCAGCCTCAAGATAACTGAAGGAAGCTCTCCTATAGCCGCTATCGTTGTTTTAAACAAAAACATCACCAAAGCCGTAGTGGAGCATTTTAGCGATTCCCACTGCATTTGTGTTGACATTAAGACACTATTGGTCTGATGCATACTGGTAAGTTCCTACTTACAGTTTTCAGACGACATAGACGGCCATCTTAGACGAATCCGCAGGGTTGCACTCACATACACAAACAGAAGTACCATATATACGATGGACGTTAACTCCAAGTCGCATATGTGGCACAGTGACAGGACAGATGGCAAAGGACAAAAACTACTAAGTTTTATACCGAAACACCAACTCATACTAAACAAACCAAATAATCCTCCTACATACCACGGCCATAACAACACAAAGTCAAACATAGACGTGACACTCTGCACTCTACAGATATACGGCCTTTTATCAGACTAACAGCGACCATAATATTATTACATACACTCTAAACTCAATAAACTTGACAAGAACTAGCATAGAACCAAACAAAACCTTCAACTACACCAAAGCCAATTGCAAATTATTACAAAACTCATTCATAGTACAACCCCTAATCAGACCAAACGAAAATATCCACAATTATACCAAAATCCTAACTAAAACGCTAAAAGACGCCATGAAAGTCGCCATCCCGGAACACTACCCCAAAGACCATAGCCAAGACCATGTTCTGAAACATACACATTACTGACCTCCGAAAAAACGTACGATGAGCACGAAAAGCTTAGCAAAACAGCTTAACTCTGGACCTGCCAACATACACCCTGACAGTTTGTAGAAACTTAAGATCACACTATAGCAATGAAATATACAAAACGAAAATAGACAGCTGGATTATGTTCCCAGAGAGGGAGATAGAAACTAATCCGTGGGTTCTACCGTACAAATTGGCGGCAGACAAACTCAAGAACAACACCGAAAGACATGCGCGATGAAAAGGGGATGGGACGTAGACGACTACATGGGACGACACAACAACTTATCTTCCTAACAGCTTATTACCTGACGATGACCCAACAACAGACACTCTCCAATAAAAAGTCTTTCGCGAATCTAAATATTCATTACCATCAAACAAAAACGTAACATCACCTAACACAACGACTGAAATAACAGAAGCCATGGACTCAATAAAAAACAAAAAACCACCTGGACCTGACGAAATTAAAAATAAAATGCTTGAAACCCAGGAAGGGCATTTAACACCCGTGCTCGAATCTCTCTTCAATGAATGCTTGACGCAAGGGAAGACTTCAATCCACTGAAAACAGGCAACGTCGCTATTATTAAAAAAGGAAAGGCAATAACTCCCAAAACTTCAAAACCTACCGAACGATTTGTCATCCGAACACACTTCGCAAACGACATGAAGAGATACTTAACGCAGATTCGCGGAACATGTGACAAAAAACTCACAAAGCAATAAAAAATACGGCATCAGAAAAGGCAAATCGGTCGAAGACGCCATCAACCAGCTATTACGAAAATCCCGCAAAGTTCTGGAAAGCACACGGTACTAGTCTGCGAAGATATTAGCGGCGCCTTCGGCAATCTTTGGTGGCCATATCTAATTAGATCTCTACACAAACGTAATATCCCTAAAGACCTCATACGAACAGTCAAAAGCTAAGCTCATTACTAAACGGATTACTAAAGGCTGCCCACAAGATTCCATTTGTGGACAGCTATTTTAGAATACCGCTTTGGACGACTTCATCCTGACTACCGAGAACGACGAGATGTTTCTTAACATCATAGTATACGACGTGGCCATTCTCCTGTACGTTGAATCCATAAGATCCTAGAAACTAAGATCAATTTCACACTTAAAAGAATTCAAGATTTGTGCTTAGAAATCAAGCTAATAATATCACCTGTAAAAACAACTTGCATCCTGATGAGGGGATCCCTGTAAAAGGGCCCAGTAGTTACACTGGATGGTATAGACGCCTCTAGATCCAGAAGCACCAATGCCCGGGAGTGATTATCACCGAAAAACAGAATTTGAAATCACATATCAACAAGTGTAATAGACAAGATTACTAGAATTGCACAAAAAGAATACAAGGTCCCTCTGCCAAGTGCAAGGCTATACTTAAATAACGTACATATGCCTATTGTAACTTACGACACTTGTACCTGGGTACATAGCTTAAACATTGACTCAGTAAAGAAGAAACTGTTATCCACTCAGAGGAGAGCAATATTCAGAATTACCGGGGCCGTTGACACTGCGTCATTGGACCCTGTGCTGGTAATATTGGGTATAGCTCCTGTATTGTTACAGATGAAGAAGACTGCAGCTAGGTACTGGCTTAGGAAAGGCGATAAAGAAAAAGTCAACACGATACTGGGCGAAAGAAGGTTGACAAAATCTGATATCCCAAACTGCATTCTAACTTTATGGCAACAAGTGCGGGAAAACGCCACAACTGGTAGAAGAGCGCATCTTCTGAAGCCCAACGTCAGATTTTGTCAAAGTAATAGCTAGTTTTGCTCTGCCAGTGGCAATTTTCACTTTCTGATGGAGCACACGCCGTATGCAACACACCTACGCCAAATATCAACAGCAGATCAACAACTAACTGTGCCCATGGCGCAATAGGACTACCCAAACACGTGGTTTTCGATTGCGACATGACAGATGCGCACCTACAACCACTCAGAATACTACTGTGTAACAAGATACCAATAGAATACATTGGAAACGAGCACTATTTCATCATTTACAATAGACTAACACAAAAAGCTTCAACACCAACCAAGACAAATTAACCACAATGATAAAAGTTAATCTTGACATCACGTTTCTTTTCTAAATACCTGATGATTAGATGTAAGACACTACATTCTGCATATAACTCTACATGCGAATATATTAGTTCCATAAACTGTCTTCACCATCAACAAACAAACATATTACACTCACACTAACACAATATAATCGATACCCATTCTTTTGACTATACCACACACATACAATATGAATTACCACACGCATAAATACATTGAATACGCAGTTTTCACAAATATAACTACCACACAACAACACAACAACATTCCATCAAAAGAGGCCAAATCTAAAAACCCCAAACGTCAAACCCAACATGTTTCAACAGATACACTGCTTCCCATCTAAGACACCTGGTGAAGTGCAATAAAAATTTTGAGAAGCTTCTCTTTCCATCAAACTTCATAACTTTTTCCTAAAACTTAGTGCCTAGTGTTAATGATGAGTGTCATAGTGACGGGCCTGCCAGTAACTTAATTAGTTACTGATGAGTTACTACAGGAAAACTCTATTAGTATTGGTATAATTTAAGTTTCTTAATAATTATGTTTTAGACAATCAATTTTTAATACCTAAGAACAACAATCTACCCATCACCACTATGGAAAACAAGAAAACAACAACAACGATCCATAAAATCCACCAACACAGCAATCGCCACCAAAAAAAAAGAAAAGCAGCATATATCCAGCACATCCAGCAACCATCAACAGAAAACACATATCACGACCAGAACCAAGCGAATCACACCACCAGTTGAATAGGACCCTACAAATTCTTTAGATAATAAGTTAGCTTGATAGCTGCAAAACTTCATGCCTTTTCCGGGAGGGCGGTAGCGCCAATTGCGAATAAAAACTAGAAAATCAATTTATGTATTAACCATGGCTCAATTTTAATTGTCAGACATTAAGCTATTTTTATTAATAAAGAAAATTTGAGTTTGAATTTAAGACGAAGAAGTGCCCTTTTAGTTTTCCACCGACAAGCTTTTCATAGTCTTGTGTATATCTTAAAATTACTGACTAGTAAATATTTGGCTGCACTGGATTAGTCATTCATAAAATTGACACAGGGGATACAAATGCGTATTAAATAAATATACTAGCAAGCCTCGCCATGCATGTTAACGCATGCCAACGGAAAAATCGGCCCTGTGTTAGAGCATGGGGATATTCGTTACTCAACAAATGTGTAGAATTCCCCGAAGGTTCTAGTTCAGACAAGAAATACGGAAAAACTTTGAGTTTGTTTCAACGCTAAGGAACCGAATACTGTTACGAGAAAGAACATTTATCCTCTCTTTTGTTTAGTTAATGTTCTTGATCGCCTTAGATATCTTCGATACAGTTAGTCAATATATTTGTGAAGAGATTTGTCACGGCACCCTCTTCAACACTTTATGCCGATTATTTGAATACATAGTGATGGCGTTGGATCGTGGTATTAGCCTTCGGGTCGACAATGTCCAACAGACCCTTGTTCGGCGTTATATTAGTATTTCGGTGTTAATGTATATTTACGAGGTTTCAGTCAGTACTTCTATATTTGAGTACCGCCCAAACGAGTAGGATATGGTCTTATTTAAGATATAATCAGCTAATTTAACAATTTATGTGGAGAAAATGCAGTCTTTTAAAGCTGAATTGGTTTATTTAGCATATATGGATTAAACAACGGTCCCAAGGAATTCGATGTCATATCGGAATATCCTAGCCGTAAAACATCAGCGGAGGTAAACCCTTTCTGGGCACTTGAGCCTGCTTTTGAAAGTCCATTAAAGTCTTTTCGATAATTACTGCTCGCCTTTAGTGCAGACAAAGCAAAAAAGAAGCAACAAATTATGAAATGGGCCACCGGATTAGAACTAGCATTCTATTTTTTATACAATGTGGCGTATGGGATGTCCGATTAGGATGAGTCCTCAGATGGAATCCAAATGACGGGGAACATCTTCCTGCCAAATGCTTTCCGCGCTCTTAATAGATCGGAAAGAAATTATTCGGTAACTGAGCGCTAATTAATGGCCCAAATCTTGAGGACACTTCAAAATAATTTTTAATCATTCCTCTTTGATTTAACTCCAAAATTATATAGACCCTGTCAACCGTTCAACCTGTTGATATATCAAACTATAACAGTTCGATTTCACGAAAAACGTATTTCTAACGATACGCCAGAAGCTTTATCTAGTTCCCCACTGGGTATTTTGTCGGTCAATTTAATGGAAGCGATTTTAACCAATTATATCTTCCATTGAAAAACAGTTGTATACCAAGTAAGATTCTGGAATAATGAGAATGTCAGTGGTGAAGCGGGGGAAGGGTGAAGTAATAGGGGGGGGGGGATAACTGCGGCATACCCTTCTCTCTGAGTTTTCCAAGAGTGTGTTTACGGCGAATGCGAAAAGAATGTAATACGAGTAGGATAAGGGGTGCGTCTCCAAGTGTAAGTAATCGTGTGGGTGTGTCTGTAAAGAATTAGTTTTTCCGAGAGTTGGTTAGAGTGAGCTTGAAGAGAGGGGTGAGCTATAGGGCGAGAAGGATGGAATATAGTAAGTAAAAGGGGTGTGCCTGAATGAAATATGGCCGCCAGTAAGTAATAAAGAGGAGTGTCTTGTTAGTAAGAACAAAATGGCGCACCGACATGTATTAAAAATATAAATTATTGCAAGTGGCCGCCAGTAAGTGATAATAATAAACAGGTGTGTCTTGTTAATAAGAACAAATGGCGCCCCATCATTTATTAAAAATAAAGTTAGAAAGAGAGAAGAGTAAGAGTAAGAGTAGGAGCATGACTAAGAGTTAGTGTAAGAGTAAGAAGAAGAATAAAATGGTGTGCCGACATGCACTATAAAATGGCCCGCGTGCTGACAATTAAATATTAAAAAGCGGCAAAGTACTTAAATAAAATGGGCGTGGCGTGCGCATTTTCAATCGCTTTTTTTCCGTTTAAATGCGCTCGCTAGTGCGCTCACGTTTGTTGTTTTAAACTAACTAACTAATAAACGATTTCTTAAAAAACTGTGTTTATGATTAATTTCATTTAAAAGACTTAATTTCAGACGTCTTAGAGTTAGAAAAATTTAATTTTTAGATAAGTTTTCGTGAAAGAAAGAAGTTTGGAATTCATGTGTGAAAATCTTTAAATTCATGCTTATCATTATTACATACATACAAACCTATTTTAGGCTTTTTCCGTGAAGTTTTACGCCAGGAGTTGACTTCATGAAAGTGGATGGCTCTTCTGCTTTTAGCGATGTTTCCTGCTCGTTTTGCTTGTTCGTTTCAATAATAGAGAGTGAGAGAGAATGAAAGTATAAAATTTCTATGTTTTAATGAGTAGTTTACTAAGTTGTCTAGAATTATAATTTCGCGTCGTCGCCCTGCATACCCTCGGTCTACAGTCCTATATGTTCGATATGTGGCATCTGCGAACACGTGTTCAAGTTAACGGATAAGAATGAACAAGTTTATTTTTCTTTGTCTAAGATGGTATATATATACGCGTGCCATTAACATATTCCACCCTTGCCACTCCTGTTTAACTTTATTATGGCGATGAAGTAAGGGAGGTATACGTGTTTGCCTTATGAACACGACTGTTAGTTGCTAGCTTACGTTCGATAAATTCAGAGTCAAATTCACGTACTACAGTTTTGTTAGTAAAATTTATTTATTTGTTTTTTAAAGTAAATAATAAATAGAGGCGAAAATGGTTGATAGAAATGCATACGAGTTATTTAATATGAATTATTACAAAGAAGCATCGGCAGCTGCGCCAGCAGCATTGGCAAATATAAAGACTCGTGTGGACCGCATGAAGGAATCCTTATGGGTAAACTTTAATGCTAATAATAAAATATGAGATACAGCCATTACTACGGCTGATGATTATGATGCAGTGACTAATAATAATAAGAGAAACTAAGAGACCGACAGTCGACATGATAACAATGATAATAACGTTTCTACTACTAATACAACTACTGGTACTAATACGAGTGTTAACGGTTACAGTACCTATTATTATGATCAAGTGAATAAACAGCTATTGTAAGCGCAACAAAGTGCTAAAATTGAAGATCTGTTAAATTGCATTAGACATCAATTTCATGATTACTAAAGTAACAATGTGCAACGTAAATACGCGGAAGTTGGATTATGCGTTAGTTACGATTTAAATGCGATAATTCGATTGGGTAACGTGAATTACTATGTTAACCGACAACAACAGCAACCGCAACCGCAGAAACAAGGTGTCATTGTGTTGACCAAGAACGATTGGTATTCCATGATAGCACGTGAAGTACCAATTAAGGCTAAATTAAACGAAATCTAAGTGCGTGCGAGAGAACGTGTTTTCTGTAATTATATCGTAATCTGTAATGTTTGTTTTAAGTGAATCCGCGGGCATTTTTATTGAAGATAAGTTGGTAAACGGGAGTGGCACCGTACTTAGATTCTCTAAAATGGAATTAACGAACTATTCGCGCTAAATGATGTACTCGGTTGCGAATTTGAAATGTTAATTAGATTGGAAATGTTATCGTATATAGGAACGAGCATTATTAGATCATTCGTCGTTCTAAATTGGTCTGAGGTTATGCAAACTGCTTCGTCGCTAGCGTTGCCTCCTAAATGTTGTAGCAAAGTTACTGTAATTCAAAATGATAATGATGATAATGATGGTGATGAGGATGAAGGCAGAGCTAGCAACGATCACGTAACTGAATGTAAACCAGCCGATTTAGAGAAAAAACTTATATCGTATGTACTTAATGTAGTTGTATGTGATAGAGTGAGCCAACATAATTCAGTACTTGTAAATATGCTAAATTTATACAAAAACTATTTTGTAGATTTATTTAGAGATAACTTAAACGCGGGATATTTTTAAGTAAGTAAGTAAGTAAGTAAGTTTGTTGGTGATGTAAGATAAAATGCTTCTAAAATGTATGCTATCGTCGTTGTGCTTATGTATGTATACATGTTTAAATACATCAAAATAATAAATACTTAAAGGTTTTTTTTGCTCGTTCTTTTATTATTTCTATATCTTAATTGTAGAAATTTATATGCAAACAAACACGATAACGCTGATGATGATGATGATACTTATATTAAGTAAGTATAATTAGGTACATTAGAATGAAATAACCGCAGAATGCTTCTTCGCAACGAGAGAGAACGAAGTACTACTACTACTAGCACTAGTTGTCTTAAGATTAATTCGAGAAAGAGAAAGAGTGGCGGCGGTTTTGTAAATAGTTTAATTAATAAATTGTCTGTTGAATTACATTTGCCTGGTTATAATCTCTGCGGTACGGGTACGAAATTAGAGAAACGCCTGAAACGTCAATCAAAAGGAGTTAATGAGTTGGATGAGGCTTGCCAATTACACAACATTGTGTACAGAGACAGTAATAATTTGAGTGATCGCCATCAGGCAGATAAAGACGCTTCTATCGGCCAAAGATCAGCTGCCTTATCATCAGCGGGAATCATGAAAGTGAAACGTAAAATTGGCATGGGTTTAAAAAAATATAAAAAGAGTAAGAAGCTGTGCAGGAGAACGATAAGAGGCACAAGGAAAAACAGGGGTAGAAAAATAATTAAATTTAAATCTAAAATTCGAAAGAATATCAAGCTGGCCTTCCGCAGAAGAAAAAATGGAAATGTTTGCGGCAAAGGTCTTGCTAGTTTAATAAAAACGGCTCTAAATATCGCTCAAGCCGTAATTAAAGAGTCAGGCGGAAAACAAAAGGTGCAAGTGCATCCGGTCGTACCGCTACCTAAAACTGGCGGTATAATTCCTCTGATACCGCTATTTTCCGGACTTTGTGCCCATAGAGCGTTAAGTGTAGGTGCCGCGGGGATCGTTGAAGCAGCAAATGATTCAAAGGATGCAAAAAAGCAGGAAGAGGAATCTAGTAGGCACAATAGGATGATGGAAGCGATAGCCATAGGAAAGAAAGGGTTCTATCTGTATTTAAAATCTTATAAGACTGGGAGCGCTATTTACCTGAAACCTTACAATTCGGCTTTAAAAAACTAGCAAAGTTACCCCGGAGAGCTTTAACTAACGCTGACTTGATAAAATATGCTAAAAACCATATTTCGAACTATAGAGACGTCTTTATGCATGACAAGTTACCTGTGACGAAACCTAGATTCAAAGAGAGCGGAATTGTTAATTTAGGCGAACAATCCGGGGCGAGCAGTCACTGGGTGGCGTATCGTAAAAATGGGCATAAAGTATACTATTAGACATTTTTGGCAATTTAAGACCTCCTAAGGGAATCAAAACTTATTTTTGGGGATATAAGGTATATTATAACTATCATGAGAGCTGAACTTTGGTACTATCAATTGCGACCATTTATGTCTCAAATTTCTACTTGACACTTACAACGAGAGAGCGAAAGAGCAAGAGAAAACAATGAATAATAAAGAAGAGAACAATTGCTAGAAATGTCTTAGTCGATATGTCGATTACGATCAGTTTGGAGGACATAGATAACACTGCAAGCTACGATTTTATCCACCAATTGAGTTATCATCGGATCGAAAATACGTGCTAGTTCTAATGGGCTTCTATAGTTGCAATTAGATACGAAATGTTACTAACGGCAATGATAAGTTACATTACACGATAATAGAAGAGACGTTGGGCGGTAAACAGAAATAAAAAATGCTAAACGAAATCTCTATGCCGCAAGGTGCCTATGAAATTGACTGGATTAACGATTATTTACAAAAAGAATTCGCCGAGAAATATTTGAATAAACCTAGCGCATCTAAATAGTCTAGCGTCTAGAAAATCTTGCAGTTAACGGCCAATAATAATACATTGCAATGCGTGAAAAAAAGCAAGTACGGAATTGACCTTGAACAGTCTGGAGGTATAGCACGCATGCTAGGGCTTGTCCCCAAAATACTGAAACCTACTGTGGAATACTTTTCCGATTTGAGCGTGCAAATCCTGAAACATACGAACATACACGTAGAGTGCAATATAATGAAGGGAGCTTATAGAAACGGTGAAAGTGTCCGAACGATATCCAAAGTTGATATATCTGTCCTGCCTGGCTTCAGATTGAATAAAACGCTCGCTAATGCGCCGTATCTGGAAGTAAAAACGAATCGTATAATTAACATTACATTGAACTCGACCGATCAGGGATGCGAATTTATCAATTTTGGACACGAGAAGTTCTCTGTACGGCTCGAATTAAAAGCATTGCAATGAGTAAAAGCTTTGAGAAAGAGAGAAAAAGATAGGGTGTGAGATAAGAAGAAGAAAGAAAGAAAGACAGAAAGAAGATGGGTCCTACGTTCAGTAATAACGAGCTTAGTTCCACTAATTTATTCAATTGCTTCTGACCTGCCCATAGGATAACATATGCAGCGAAACCTCTAAAAATAAAGAAATCGAAAACATAACGCTCGCGACAAGCACCACCCCATAAATTTAATAGAGAGAAATTAACTTTAGACGAAAAACGGTTTTTAGCTTCGATTGGCCTAAACGTACGAAACTAATAAGAATAAAAATAAGAAAGACAACGGCGCCCTCTCTCTCTCTCTCTTTCTCTCTCTCTCTCTCTCTGAAATGATGGGTGTAAATTTAAACATTTTTGAAAGTGTTAGTTTCGACAAATCAATTAGTAAATATTATACACATACTTATTTACCGTTCGGATCTAGAACCTATGGACTATCGGATGAAATAAGAATTCAAATTCAAAGACAAGATCTGATAACGGACACTCCCAATAGCTACGGATCAATTAAGGCTAATAATGAAGTTCAGCGCGGTGCTGCTTGTGCCTCCGCCGCCGCTGACAATTCATTTACTTTAACGATTAACTTCCTTGTTTCCTGTTCGAAAAAGTTGTATATGAGCTGTCCGGACAGAAAGTGGCCGTATACAAACTACCAGACGTTAGAAGTGCCATCAAAGGTTACGCAACTTACACGCCAAATGACGATTGTGCTTTGGCATTAGCTGCATGGACGACTCAAGAAAATCAACAGCCACCTAAAGTCCAGCATGTCGTAGATAATCAGGAGAAGAAATTTATAGCGTGCATTCCGCTAAAGCATATTTTCGGATTTGCAGAGATGTACAAGCGCACGATTATTCACACACAACAGAAATTAATTTTGGTCAAAGCGAGATCGCATTTGGATTCTTAGAAGAGCCCAAATGTAAATAGCATCGTCACGTTAATGAGCATCACCTGGAAAATCGCCCATATAACTCTAAACGATCCGTCGAAAGTTAAATTGTTCAAGTCGCTTCGCACAAATTCATTTATTTCGATGCCCTTCAGACAACGGGAACTGTACGAGTTACCTGCATTGAAGCAAACCAAAAACGATATTTGGACAATAAAGACATCGGTTGGACTACAAACGCCTTGATGGATACTGATCGGTTTTCTAAAGGATCAAAAGTCTTATAGGAACGTCGACGCATCTAAGCTTGAACATCTAAACGTCACAAACCTGGCTCTCCATTTAAATTCCGAAAAATATCCGTATGAGCACATGCGCTTAAAATTTAGCGGAGACGAATATTCGCAAGCTTATCTCAATTATCTAAACTTTCATGCTTGTTACTGCGATAAGGAAATAGTCAATCCGGCGTTTGATTATATTCCATTTAAAAAGTGTCCTATCTTTGAAATTGACTGTTCCAAACAAAACGAAACTTTGAAGAACTCGGCTATCGATGTTAAGTTATAAATGGAGGCCGATCAACGCTTTGGAGAAGGCTCGATGGTCTATTATCTAATAATTCACGACAGCATTGTACAGTACAGTCCGCTAACGATTGACGTAAACGAAATTAAAACCATATAATAATATTAATAATAATGATAAGTATACGTATTATGTTAGTGCTAAATTTTTTATCAATTTATAAGATGAATAGTATTGTCATTGTCCTTTTTAAACTTATATGTAATTTAATGTTAGAGTACAAATATCGTACCTATTTAAAGGTATGCATGTAAACTATCACATTATGTAACCGTATTTAAGTTCAAACAATATAAATTTAAACTATTATAATGTTTTCTGTTCCTGTGTACAAACCGACGGAAAGGGTGCGAAGAGGTTAAAACTTGCAAATATTAGTGATAATACGTAAAACTACTATGATGATGAGTACAGCTGCTGTTGCTGCTGCTGTGAAAGAAAGTGCTCTAAAAGTGAAACTAATCCAAGAACGAGCCGCAGTCAAACGTAAATTTAGGGCTTAACGGAAAAATAAATTGCTCGCCGAAAAGTTAGTGGAACGAAAATATAGTACTATTTTAAAACCTGTTAGCACGATTGTGGCTAAACTTGAACGTAAGTCTGAGATGAAGCTAGTGGTAACGCGGAAGCCGCTAGCGAGAATGACGAGGATGAATTTATACATGATGTAGGTAAACACGACATAGATAATTACTATTCCAGGCATTACGATGATGAAGGATCGCCGACAAGTTTTCTAAAGTCCCTTACTACTCTATCGATAACATCAAGTCCTAGCAGTGACATTCTTAATTTACCTTCGCTTATACCGCATTCGACACCTACATTAACGTATTCACCATTCGAGGCGGCAAGAGAATGGGAACAATTAACAAAAGATAGATTAAGGAGACTGGAAGATATACATGACATTTTAGACCAATCTAGAAAACAAAATGAACAATTGCAGAGAACTGTAGCCCGTGCCGCAGAAATTTCGAGAATGCAATCGTCATTACGACCTGTTGCTAGTTCTAGTAGTAGTAGTAGTGATGATAACAACGAGGGAGTTTCAGCTAACATTTTACAAACTAGAAGACGCACTTACACAAAAAAGAGCAGCGGTGCTAACAAGAGATCGAGAAAGCCTAAAAAAGGAGGCAGACTGAATCGTTCATTTAAACTCGATAATTCTAAACGCGTTGAATATGAGTATTGTAATAACGTGCATCAACCAATTACTCAGTTACAATTGTTATGGAGCGAGGAGCTTGCTGGTCATACTTCGCATCGAAAGGAAATTTTGGCGATATTGGAAGAACTGTATGAAAATGGCTATATCGAAAGGATACCCACATCTAAAGAACTAACTCTTTTATAATAAAACCATCGCTATAAAATAAATTCAAGTGTACTACGACATTCTAGAGCAGTTTCTTAATGGACATTTACAACTTCGGTAGGATTTTGAATGGCACCGCATCTAGGTTATCGACGAACCGAGTGTTGGATATAACATAGCTAAAAATGGCAATTTCGACTTGCAAATCAAAACTTTAACTAATGTAACGAAACCGGCTCAGGATTTGGATGCGACAAATAAACTTCACGTGACCAATACAATCAATCAGGGTATTAATAATATGGAGAAGGAGTATGACGCAATTTATAAGCATTCTGATAGCTCAATGAGACTGTTAATACATTCTACAGGTGTAGATGTGAAACGTGACTTAGAAGGAAAGATGTATGTCTTGCGAAAAGAAATATTGAAAACTATTAACGCAGATATGGAAACGAAGCTAAGGAACGCACACGTAGCATTCTTGAGGGAGGTAAAGCGTAAGGATCATATTTCGCGTGCAGATATAACAAAATCTACCGAATATAACATTGAAAAACTTAAAATGTATATTATTACACTTGCGAATGGTAGTGTTGCGGACGCTAAACTGTACACTGACAGGAAGACTAAGGAACGGTCATTTATTACTGGACTCTAAAATATATATATATATATATATATATATATATATATATATAT
>JAHWXV010495613.1:0-11191 GCA_024586415.1 Phrixothrix hirtus | reverse complement strand
CATATAAGCCCATGTGTTAGAGAGAGATACCGTTGCACTGCGGGTTGCATAACAGAGGTGAGGAGGTGAGGTGCCAGGACCGGCTATTACACACTACTAATAATTGTACTACTTCATTGTGGGTGCGCAACCTATTTCTAAAACCGGATATACAAAGAATTTCAATTCCTTCACGTTCTCTTAACTTGACCATTCTTAGAAACATCACAATAAAGTAAATACTTAACAAACAGTGCAAATACACTAGCTGCATATGTTTAGTCAAAACTAAGGAAAACTATCCGATAAATCAGAATGCCAAATTATTATCACTGACAGACCTCAAAAAAATTATCTGATCAATGATAACAAACAAGCGGCACACTTTGAACATTGAATCTAGTTACTTGTTTTAATTTAACATTGTCAATAAATTTTGTAATTTTTAAATTTCAGTGTCATTTGTCTCGAAAATTTTCTTGTCACCTACATCAATTTTAACTTTATACGTATACAAATTCGCTGTTTAGGATTTCGTAATAAAAAATGGAGATTGTTATTTAAAAACAATATTGATGACGTCAGAATTTTTTAAAAAATGGCCGAAAATCTTAAAAAATATACAAAAAAATAAAATAACAAACTAATTTAATCGTTTAACATCTCCGAGCGATTTTTGAAAAAAATTTAGATAGTTTTTATCGAATGAATGCGTTACTTTACAAAAGCATTGTACAGTGAATTTATATAGCCTCTAAGGTATTAATGATTAAATGTGAGTTTAGCTAGAAAGTGATAGGTAAATATGTTCAAAAAGATTGACAGTTAGGAACAAACATACAGCGACATTTCTTAAACTGAAATACGTTATTTTAGTACATGCACAAATAAAACATTTATGAATATTTAATTTACCATACATTAAGTGTCTTCCTTTAAGTTAATTTATTCAATTTTGTTTTCCATTTTATAATGCGGCACTTTACCTATTAAGTAAATGACAGTTACAGCTGTCGTAAAACGTGACGAGTATGTAAGATTTTACATGATTTAATTTAAAGTAGCAGTTAAATTAGAAGTATGCAATATTTGCAATATTAAATTAGATTAGTTAGCTTTATATACGTATTATGTACGTATTCCAATCTGAAGTGTATGTATTAATCGTTGATAAAATCAACGACACTTTATATACTGTGTACTAGGCGTTAATTAAGCTTTGACCCATAGTTACAATGGATGATGACATGCACAGCTGGTAAAAATTCGATATTTAGCGTTGAATAATATTTATGGGCATCATAAAAGGATCACATATATTTATGGTTGGACTATGTGAAAAACTGTATGTAAGTATATACGTGCGGTGTAAATTTCCTTAAGGGAATCGCTTTTCAGCATCATAATACTTAAAATATGTTCGGGTTCGTTTTTTATCCAGTTGAAAAGCATTTCATCGTGATTGGAAAATCGCCTCGGACGGGATGGAGTTTGAAACGAATGATTTTCAAAATAATTGTACATTTAATCATACCATATGAAAAAGAATCTCCAAGTATATTTAATGACATATTTTTGCAAAACCCTTCCAAGATCGCAAATTAATGAAAATAAGTTGAATGTCTACTAAACAAGTTGTAGATAGGGAAACAAAAATCTTTCTTGATTTTTTAGCAATGCGTAGTTTGTATACATCATGATAAAGATCTTTTGAGCCTCAACTTATTTTGTCTTTAACTTAATGAAATGCATTTTATACCTTCTGTTAGTTGATAAATCGTCATATTTTTTAGCTAAGTGGAAGTATGTTTTAGTCCCCAGGGATAGAATAAGAACAAATTAGGCGGTTTGTTTATACAAATAATTATTTATTCATCAATATCGTTACTAACCACAACCACTACACCTTATTTTCAATTTAATTTTATTTTGTTTTATATTATTGTGATATGCTAGGAAACCGTTGTTTTTGAGGTAGGAGAAAAATTACTTTTAGCGTTAAGACTTCAATATGTATAGATTACTTTCCTACTAAAGGGAGTTGCTGTACTGCGCAGTTTGAGTTGAAATAATCATACATACAAAAACATAGGTCGGCATTTGATTGAGACGTCTGTCGGCTATACTACCGAGCTCCAGCAAACATTCGCATTGAAAGATTTGGACTTTTGCAGTACGAGATCTTTCATAAAGTAAACATAATGGAGAAACTGAAGCCAAAGGGAACAAGTATGTTGCGGCAATGTTAGAAGCTGACATTAAGCGGGTGAATCAGCTCGTTCATTTGTAACAGATTCTTCTAACCCCTGCCAACGTTAGATCAAGAGCTTGGAGGTAGGATTTGACTTCGGTTTATGTAGTAACAATTTCGACGTCCCTAAAGACTCAGGAAAACTATGGATTCCGACGAGATTTAGAGCCATAGAAATCCTTAGTTCTATAGTTAACCTTAAATATCAGTCCATAACGTATTCAAAGCTTTTCGATTTACTTCCGGCGTGTGCATTCATGTCATAAATTCCAGAAATTTCGCAAAAAATCACGAGTACTTTTGTGAGCATTACTGGTATTTATTTTAGATATTTGGATAGAGCCCTTTGTGTAATTCCACAAAGAAAGTAGATATAGTATAGGCTTTAATTAGTGAAGAGGGTAGAAGAAGAAATTATAGTTTGAATTTCGTTTAGTTCATTTGGTCGCATAGTTATAAGCCTATGGTTTGACAGAGTGAAGAATAGTTGGAGGTACAACCCGTTCTACTTTTATTCGATATATGGTGGAAATCGTCATTTAAGGGGGATAATTTACAATTGCTGGAGCTTGGCCTATTGCTCATATCTAGGTGGAAGTGAGACTACGTTAGGTGGGACTGAACATATTATGCCCTAAGTTTAACTGAAAAATAGATTTGTATCCTAAAGTGAAAAAGATGCACCATCCCGAGGGTCCAATAACAAGTGCTAACAAGAATTAGGCTTGAAGGGAATGAATCAGAAGACGACACAGCACTTTCGCTAAAAACAAAATAAAAATGCGCAATAAATCTTCTAACATATCTAGTAACCATTCGACTTGGATGTGAGTATCGTTTACTGCAGACGTCAGGTTAAATTGCAAATTTTGATTACAACTGATCTGCCGCGTTGATAGAAGCCATGCGTATTCAGGAAAGTAACGCTTCGGCTGCTATCGGTATCATGTGCACTGAATTTGTTAAAAATTAATTAATGCACAATATAACAATTTTTAATATATAAAAAAAGAAAAATTAGAAAATACTTGTCATATAATCTTGATAATTAGAAACCACTATGAACATTAGGTCGAATAAATAATAATTGAGCAATTGCCTTTTCTTCAAATTTACCATGGATTGCGTAGATTTATTGTAATAAAATAAATTTTTGTTAGCTTAAATTAAAGCAATTCCTGATTAATTTGAAAGAAAGCAGTTTATCTGATTATAATTCATTAGGTTCATTAGATATGGCAGTATTTGCAATATTTGCAAAATTGCAAGTAGTTGTAGAAGTTGCATAAGTCGATATGCTGTTAGAAAATACAAATGCATGTTTTTAAATTTCATATGTATATTTAAGGTAAATTGTAATGCATTCATTAAATTATTTTGATAAAATTGGCCAAAATTTTCCATAAAGAACGTCACTTTGAACTTTTTTTAAAATTTCACATGAATCACGGGACTATAGCTAAAGATCGCTTTATACTTATATTACCAGTGTGACAGTGTAAGTCCTAGTTAATATTAGACATTGTTTATTCCAAAACTTTTATTTTTCCTGTTTAGACTGGAGGGTAGACCTATGCAATCAAATGATTTCCTTTGTATTATATCATATATTACTAAAGTTAGGGATGTGCAAAAATAAAATTGGGCAACTGAGGAGGGGACTGAAAATATATAGATGCGGAATAATATTTTAATCCATACATCAATGATTGATATATGAGTTAAATTTGATGTTCTAGTAATATAGACAATTTGATAGGACGTAAAAGTTTCTAAGCTTGTCATAAATTTCTATTTTAAAGTGAACAATATCATGAAAAATACTATTCTTAATGTGAGAATGCTTAGGAGCTATGATTTTACATGATCTTCGAAGTGGTTAACGACAATGAATCGATCGACTGTTTCTGAATTTAGCAAAAAAAATCAGCATAACTAATAATTCATTTACGGTTGAAATATTTCTATTAAAAGAATGAGACTACGTAGTAGTTTCAATGATGAGTGTCATAAAGGTCAAATAACAACAGTTATTGCACCTATATATGATTCATGGAAATCAACAATTAACATGCGATGACATTCAGTTAACGTTAGGTAATGAAGATGCTCAAGTATATCCACTTCTATATGACTATTTCATTGTGACAATATTATACGCATATTGGATTACACATATGGCTCGAGCATAAGAAACTGATCGCATTAGATGATGTAACATAAATCTGAAGCAGTCCAACGGAAGAGCATAAAATCACATATACGTGATCGTAACGGGGGTTGAAACATTGGTTTTGTTTTGAGGAACCTCAACGAAATACTTAGTCAGCTATTTGGGTACTTCAAAGTATGCAAAAACTAATAAAAGTTGTTCATTTCTTCAAGAAAATGATTGCTTCATTTATCTACAAGTTAGATTCTATTCCTCGTTTATGTCTTGGAAGTCCTAAATCTCTTAAAAGTGCAGTATGCTGACGTCAAAATACTCAAAACATCTAATAGTTCTGTAAAATGTCAACGTGAATTCTGAAGGTACCCGACAGTCAATTAATCCCATGGATATAAATATTATTGCAATTATGCTGTATTTGATAGATAGTACTGACTTGAACTTTAATGACTTCTTTAGATTCTCTAAAATAGGTACTTAACGATTTTAGTCTTTTGAAGAAGCAGTTGAAGTTTATAATGAAATTCTAGTATGCCAATTTTTGAGTGTAAAAGTTTTACCGCTTTGAACGAACGGAAAGGGTGTACTAAACCTATTGGCGAATAGTTCTAAATTTTCTAAATTTTTTATATTATGTTAATGGCGATTAAATCTATGCCACTAAACCTACAATTAATACGTATCTGTAATTATTAGTAATTTAAATGCAATTCAAGGAGGAGGAATATTTGCTTGCATCATAATAGGTAGTATCAAACGAAATCCCTCGAGTAGACGCTCACATTAATTACTGTTAGAAAATGTCTTTAAAAGTGTCCGAAAGGCGTTCCTTTAAGAATTGCTTTCAAGTAATTAATGTGAGGGTCAACTCAAGGGATATCTTAAATATTCGGTCTACTATGTTGTAAATAAATATTTCAGTTAAAAATTTAATTAGAAGTTGCTAATAATTGTAGATATTTAGCAATTGTATGTTGTGTTATATATCGTGAGTTATAGTAACCTTGTGGTACTTTTTTTAAATTGTCAGTCTTGCTTTCGTAATAACAAACACAATAGAAGATATGTTTAAGCAGATACCACTCAATAGCGAAATTTATTGTTATTAATTAAATAACAAAATATTATATGGTTTTTTTTAAATCTTTGTTAGTTTTAGTTGATTGTCGTTAAAACATATAATAAATGTTTAATTAAAAGTTAGTTTGAATTACACAATTTCATTATCTTGTTCTTGTTGAATTACCCTTTAAAGTTAAATGATGTCATTAATCTTGTTCCATTAAGTATCCGTTGCAAAACAGAATAACCCATTTCCCTCTACTTAATTGATTACATAGATTTTTCAAAGAAAAATCACCAAATTTAAAATATACTAAAACCTTTAATATTTATATGACGTTGTATTACCACAAATTCAGAATCAACACATTAATCACATTTCCTATTTTCAACCGAATGTGGTGCCATAACATTAAGAGGCTTTAAATTTGATTATTTATTGTACTGTACTTTAAAGTTTAGTGTAGCTATTGATGAAAACTGTAATTTGTATTACATGGTTCGTGTGATTGTTTATTTCACTTCCGTTCATTTAAAGCAATTAACCGCATACTATTTACTTAGATTGTTAGTTTGTCTTGCGATTAAGGACACATTATTGAATTGTTGATTGTGTTGCATGTGATTTCTGATGTAATGTGTAACTTCATTGTTCAAAGAAGTAATCTCTTTAGCGAATGTTGGGCTATACAATAAAATTCAAGTTCTAACAAAGTGGCATCCTTGCTTGATTTGAATAATTAGAACTGATTTCTTTTACATCTACGATACAATTTTTAGAAACTTTCTTAAATTTTTGAAGATTGCAGTAGTGCACCAAAATGTACCAGTTAACGCGAAATGAAAATTAGTCCTGCACGTAATTGATTGCATTGCTAAGAATGCTGATAAGTTGTTTGTAAAACATTGCGATCGTAGTAAAGAATAGTTGCAAAATTATCATGTATATTAAAGTTATAAGTTCTAGATCATCCATAATTACAATAATTGGTTGTGTGGGAACGCGCTAATACTGTAGTGAGAGTATGGCTTAAGCAGAACAGGTATGACTAACCCACTGGCTGTTATTTTAGAATACTTGTTGTAATGATTCTAAATAAATCTGACTTCATTAAAACCAGTTACTCTTGACTATATATAGATAGGAGGACAGGTATTTGACACAAAATTATGGTAACTTTTTGGATGCAGTGTTAGCTTCAACAACAGCATGTAAAAGTACCCGCATATAACATAAAAATCGCGACTATAAAAATTGATACAGTTTCGCGCGTGTTAATGTTATTAATATTTAAGTTTAAAAAGGACAATGTAAAAGACTATAAGAATTCGCGGAGTGCGGGAAATATTTAATAATTAAAATAATTAATTTTTTATATAAATGTTTGTAAATCCAGTAGCTTACCTAATTAGAATTAGACAAACTACAAATAATATATTTAGTTAAAATAAGTTAAGTTATTGTATGTAACAAATAAGATGTAACCATTTTAAATGTTAACAAGCTGCAAGAAGTTATCGTAAAGCGCAAAAATGTAATAGAAAATAAGTTACGCTAATGGAATAGATATACCACGTCCTAAATTAGTATATAAACAGCGACACAAGAACGCTTATAATATACTTCGTTTTCAACCGCGAAGCGATATACTTCGACACCAACCGCAGCCGAGAACTCTGAGTCTGACGGCGAAGCCGGCGACTTCAATTGTCAAGCCGGCGTACTTCAAGTCCGACTGCAGTGCCGTAAACATCGAGCTGTACTCTCATGGTGGGGCTCGCCTAATGAATCAACCTTAGATTTAAAATATATAACCGATTCGACAAACCTACTTTTCGTTTGGAAGTTGTTTAACAGTTCTGCTATCGTCGACGAAGCTTTGTTGCTTCGGCAACGGTCATCGTCGCCGAAGACTAGACATGATCCTTCAGTTAAACAGTTGCTTGGGCGATAAGTTAACTGAAGTATCCTGAAAGTCACCGTGGTACATTGTGCGAGGCCCGTCTAAATTTTGGCGCCGCAGTTCACGTACGACTCGGCGAAGGAATCCGATAGGCCCGCATAAAGGACTCGTAAACGTCGACTTTTATTGCTCGTGCCATAAGAGCTGCGTCACGAAGTATTCAGACCGCAGAAGGTATATGTGACAGGAGCGCATAAAGTCCTTTAGGTCGATTATTGTAACTCGTTTGTGTATTAATGTGAGAAGCATTGATACGAGTCCCGTTCTTAGACAACTTCTAAAAGCATTCTAGCATTTGCTTAAGACCCGTAGACATTAATAACACTTGGTTAATAGGTTTTCCATGAGAAGCACTAATTAATTAATTGGTACCAATTTAATAGTATCATCCATCCGTTGCCAAATTAACACAAGCCGAAACAAACCGATAGTTAAATATATTCATTGACTGAGCTTTGCAAATTAAAATTCAATATTTGATTGCCGTCGCTGTAACCGCGAAAGAATAGCAAATCGAGCATTTCATTTAGTTCACTTTGCATACGTTTGTTTTAGTATTAGAGAACGTTTACATAGTTGTTCTAAATCTTTCGTTATTATTTTGCATGTAACTATTTTAGACCTCTCATACTCATCTTGTACATAATTTTCGTTTGTAATTAACCATCTATTTACTTTTATTTGTAATATATAGCTTATGAAGGTTCATTGCCTTATTATTTATCAACTAATTAAGCTAGGTATGAATAACAACGCACTCCTTCAAAGAAAAACCCCGTAAAAGCAGAAACCGGCCTCACGACTTTAGCGCGGAAAAGCAAAACATAAACAATTTCTCCCCGCAACGTAATCAAAGAGAACCGTAACGTCACAAACAACCTTAATTATTTTTCTTATAATGGTGGCGGTTATGACCTTTTGGATTGTTATCAAATGCTGAAATAAGCCGACAGTGAGCTTCAAAAGATATCGATGCGTCAGAGCTATAATGAGAAAGGCGTGATTTGCAGTAAAAGGCAACATTGTCTCGATAATCCTCGAAAATCATTTTGCCCTAGTTATAATCACAACGAATGCTTTGCTCAATTTACTTGATTTAAAAGGGAGTTGTAGGCAGCATTGGCTTATAGCAAGCATTCGCTGAATAGAGATAGAAGTAAAGATGGAAATAACCATAACGCGTTATGTATCATGCATTAGAAATTTGGCTTGCAGATCTCCCAATAAGTATACGATACCATTCTTCCGAGAAGTCATTATAATTGAAATAAGTATTTTTATGATTATTAGAAATAGATTGTATCACTTTAATTGCCCCACCTGCATAATTAAATGCTAAACCGCAAACCCACAGAATCTTAGAAAAATAATTTATCACAAACAAAATGTACTTAAAGCTTTTGTTCTTCTTAGAGTAACATTAAAGTTCTGCTAAACACGCCTGCCGAAAGTTATCAAAACTTTTGACTATTGTACGTAACTGTGAGAAACTTTTCCTAACAGGTTTATGTAGACGTTCACACTTTAATGGTTATGCATGATTAAGCAGGAATTGTTTGATTCGCACTGTATACCCTGTACACAAGAAATTTTGATAATGATCCTGATGAAACTGTGTTGCTGAAAGGCATTGAAGTTGACGATGGTTTTCCTAACTTATTTAACGCTAAGTTGGAAGGATAAATATTAGTGATAGATTCCAAATAGTATCCAGTAGTTCATGCAATGAAGATCTAATTGGTAATGATGCTGAGTGCATTTTGTCGGTGGGTGCTGCACGTGATTGTGGTTTTACCAATCTATTGTAGGCTATGGTGAAATGACGAAGCATCTTAATATACTGTGCAATTGCATTATATGCGAATTTTGTTTTCCAGTTTACATACGTTTGTTTCAGAACCTTGTCAATGCAAGTGTTTAGTTTGGATACTGTATCATCATTATAGTTGGTATTGGCCTTGCGGGAAGCTTCGAATGGAATAATGAATGATTCTGCCGATACAGACAATATCAAAATTGCAGGAGAGCTGGTTTTCTATCTCCCATCCACAGCACAAGCTGCCGAGCGAACAGCTGACGGTGAGCTTCCTATAAGGTCTGTAATAACAAGACGTTTGCGGTTTTCAATTGATGGACCTTTAATTGAAACTTTTATTTTCTTAAGAATATTAGGCTGCCGATCGTGGGACGATCGCGAATCTCGACATTTACTCAAATTTCAGAAGCCTATACTAAACTTACGGTCCATTGTCATGGTTCCAGATGCAAATAGCGCCGAAAGTTTTTGATAAATCGGTTAGTGCTTGGATTTAACTTTGTTCCAAGATTTCCGTTGTAATATTTTACTTAACTGATACAGATCACTTACATTGTTGCTATCCCCGTAAGTGATATCATTCTCTCTACAAGTGACATCGAAAGGGTTTACATTGAGGTCTTGTATATACATATTGCTATGCTTCCGCCCCTTTTGGTTACAGCTACGATACCTATATTAACAGATTACCTAGTAACGGGCCTAACGAACTGCACGTAACCTGAAAGATAAGTAAATTTTCTAAAAGTACCAACGTACTTTAGTTTGCCCGACTAAATATGAGACTCTTTAAAAAAATAATTACTCAGGGTTACGCCTTCTTACGAACTCCTTGCCTTGTAGCTCTTAGCAGCCCTCGTTTGCGTACTGCTACAATTCTATAAAGATTATACAAAATTTTCGTTGCTTTATGTAATTTAGGAAACAATTCTGACCTTTCTAAATACAAACTTTAATCTACGGAATTTTATTTTATTCTCAACTCAAATGATACTAAACTCTTAAACTTTGCTGTTCGCAAGTACGTTAGACTTTTCGTCTTTGTCCTGAAATTATCGAATTTCTGTCTATATTAGCATAAGTATCAAGTAATGACACTACAAAAAAAACTGGGATTAATTAACAAAAACTCAAATATTTGTTAAAACTAATATAACTTCAAATTCTCCAAATTTGTAACTATGCAGTACAATTTAACAAAACTCATATAAATATTGAAACTAAGTATTTAGATATCTGTAAACCAATCTAAATTACAGTTGTCGTACTAATTTTCCATATAAATTACACCAACTTAAATTACAATAACGGTGTCTGACCACTATCTTTATTAATCTTTTTAATTCACAACAGCAGCCTAAACTTAGCGATTTGGCCAAAAAGTTAATTTTAAAAGGTGTCTTACGTGCATCTGGTTCGTTTTTTTCGCTCTTTTATTCTGTCAATCCTTCTGGACGCTGATCTTTCTTGTAGCGTTGTCTATTTTCTCTTTCTTCCAAATTTTGCTTACTTCCTCTATACTTCAGCTTTTTTAATACTTCTCCCCCTTTTTCAGTAATATTCTGCTTAGACTCTCTTCTAACGCCTTATTTTTTCGGAACGAGTTTTTCCACGTCCAATGACCTTGCGGTTCAATAAAAGATAACTTGTTTATTTTTTCTTGTGAACCTTGATTTTTCTTAGAAAAACTTTATTAGAAACCATACAACGCCTCGTCATTAGATGACGCCTTTTATTTATTTTGTTTGGTTTGGTCTACAGTCTTGTTTTTATTAATTTAGCGTCTATCTAAATATTTGCTTATGTAACATGATTATGACAGAAATTTTCATTACTTATCTGCCCAGTTACCGTATTTAAAATTTTGAAATTAATTTAATCTTAACATTTTAGGTATTTTATTTACTGACATTAACCTAAATAAACTAATTTTGACAGTTTGATAACTT
>JAHWXV010495559.1:0-14616 GCA_024586415.1 Phrixothrix hirtus | reverse complement strand
ATATATATATATATATATATATATATATATATATATATATATATATATATATCGGGGGGATAAATACGGGAGTTGCTTGGAAAATTTTCGGCCTGATAAAGACACAAGATTTTCGAGATTTTTAGTTTCTAGTTTTCAACATAGTTACTATGTAATTCGATAAATTTAGACCAATGACTTTCCAACTTTTCAATACCGTCAGAATAATAAGTTCTAATCAACTCTGCAAAATATACCGTTGATGCAGATTTGACCTCATCATTTGATGTGAATTTTCGTGCAGCGAGCCATTTTTCGAGTTGAGGAAGAGAAACTAATCATTCGGAGCCAAATCCAGCGAATACGGTGCATAGGGAAGCACGTTGGAGCGTAGATCATGAAGTTTTACAGCAACAGCCCGCGACGTGTGTGCAAACGCATTATTGTGGTGAAAAAGCACCTTGTTTTTGGTCAGATGAGGACGTTTAGCTTAAACAGTGTTTTTCAATTGAACCATTAGATCAGTGTTATATTCCCCGGTGATAATTCTGTCCTTTTCTAAGTAGCCTATAACCACCATACCATAAGAATCTCAGAAAACTATGGCCATGACTTTCCCCGCAGATAGAACTCTTTTCATCTTCATTGGTGCACTTCCATCTAGTCTTATCCACTGTTTGGACTATTGTTTTGTTTCTGGCATATAATGATGGATCCATGTTTCATTTACTGTCATAAAACGTCAAAGAAATTCAGCAGAATCTCGTTTAAATAAGTTTAAACCACCTTGAGACGTATTCATTCGCATGCGTTTCCGGTCAACTGTCAGCAAAAACGGCTACCATCTAGCGGAAGGCTTTTTCATACCCAGAAAATCATTAAAAATGTTTTGATATGTTTGCAATGTCAGTAAGGTCACGTATGTTTAATTGGTGATCATCTAACACAACATTGTGGATTTTTGTGACAAATTCATTAGACGTAGCGATTTTTGGACGACTAGAGTGTTCATCATCTTGAATAGACGCACGGCCTATTTTAAATTATACGACTCACTTTTTTACTGTCGAAAATGAAGAAGAATGATCATTTAAAGTGGGGTTATACTTTTCAAAACAAAGTATTCTATCACAGCTCACACTTCAATTTTATTCATTTTGTAGATACTTTTACAACTTGTTGTCTTCACTAGTTCGCCACACATGATGCCACACTGAATGCATGTGTCTGAAACCCTGCATCAGGCATCCAACGGATCTTACTTGACGTATGCGTATGCACAGACGTGAGAGGACTGAACCAGGCATTCAGGTACTTGTATTGTGGCAAAATTCGGTGTATAATAGTACGGTGAAACTGCGCATGTGCGTAAATACAATTTGAATTTTTCGTTAAAATTTGCTTGAACATTCAAAAATGAAATTTTGATGTTTGTTTCTATTATTAATAATTCTGTATTTTTAAAAACTAAATTCAAAAAAATTTTTTATCTATCGGTAAGCACAATACAGCAACGCAAATAATATTTGGCGGTATATTATCCAATCTTTTTCGAGGTTAGATAAAAAAACGTTCTGAGTGGCGGCAATTTAAAAATTTGGTGAAAAACTACTAAACTCGCATTCCTAATTGAGTTTTTAAATGCTTAATACACTACTAGTAAGAATAAAATAGTAAAAGTTTAATCTGTCACAAGTTTTTCAGGATATGCGCATTAGCACGGTACTATATGCATTCCCCACTCGTTCCCACTTGCCCCTTACAATTGTCACAGTTGTTTATTAAATTTTAGATAGGAATGTCAGGTCTAGTCTTCTCATGTCTCTGGGCATATGGTCCTACTTGCGCCATCTCTGGGTTAAGCTGAGGAGATCTCGAACAACCCTCGGATGTATATATTCAAGCTATTGAAGCATAAAGTATAAATTTGACCCACAAATAATATGTACACATAAAAAGTTTATATATTTCACGAAAAGATTTATATTATCAAAAACTAATCATGTTTTAAAGGTGCCTCATAATTTATTACTGCACTATATTATATTATTTCAATTTAAATAAATGTCAAAGTAATCATTCTTAGATTAAATCTTTTAAACGCAATTGACCGACTGTTTCGTTGTTGTTACATATTGTCTTATTATTCATTCAATGCTTTAAAAGTGTGTGAACCTTAATAAATGCAAGTATCAATTAAAAGCATTTTATCATTTCATTTATCCTTGACTATCGGGATAATTGTTGTTAATCCGGCGCCCAAGTAGTGATACTTATTATCCTTAACTTTAGAGCACAATCCAGGGTTACCCCTGAGTTATCGTGTATAAGTCTCATACATTCTTCTGTTACACTCCACCGAGAATTAAAATTAGAAAAACTACATTTTGCGTTGTTATATATGCCACTATCGTCTGTTCTTTGAAAAAGTTCTCGACAGTACACTTATCCACAGATTATCGACTGAAAGTCAGCTAAATCAGTGAAATGTCATCAGCATCGAGAGTAAAACAAGTAACGAGTATATAATACGAAAATGACCGAAACAGGTGAAGTGGCTCCTGTAATTACCAGATTTAATATCTTTGTATTTATATTTGGTAATACAGATAATTTAATCTGAGAACTTCTATAAATTTGTATGTGATTTATTACTCCAGGAAACCTGAACTCTAAAATGCCTTCGTTTTAAGTATTATCAGTGTTGTGCTTTATATCTATAATGTCAAAATACGTTATTACATGATTAAATGACTCAAAATTTAGACACCTAAACGTTTATCTAAAATACACATTTACAATAGTTTTCAAATTAAATTAAAATTAACTGTACATTTGGAAGCACAGCGTTCGTTACTTTGAACATCGCGTTAAGTATCAAGGTTTACTCTCAAATAACACTGGATGTGGCTTGAAAGGCTTGAAGAATGCGTTTAAACCAAATTAGCATAGACATTTTCCAGATGTATATTAATAAAGCCCATTTTCTAACGTTGCAATAAAGGACTCCTTTTCTTGCTTTCTATTTTGAACTACTCTGTAGATGTATACAAACAATTTCTTTTATTTATAAATCAAAAATTCGTTTTAGTTACTTCTTATATTTTATTCTTGATGTTATTGTTGTTTCATGTAGTTAATTTTTATAGTTATTAATGATGATGGTACTACGTTTGGATATACTTTGATCAGCATTATTGCTAGATGTATTATTATTTAGCAATCCTGTTGTAAATGTACAAAAGTTTCATTAAATAGTTCATTTATATCATATTTTATTGTATGCAAATGCGACAAGTTCGACTATAAAAGAAAAGTTATATTGTGTAAAAGTGCTATAAACCTTTTTTAATGCCCCTATGATATCATTCCTAATGTTTCAAACTATTTAAAAGGTGAATTGTTGACTCTAAATCATCTAACATTATAAAATGGCCAATTTCCGGAATTTGGAAGGTCTAGGTCAGTATAGTTCTGTAGAGAAGGTGTAAATGAATGAACAATGGAATTACGTTCATCGCTAGCCTTCAAGTGAACTTAAAATTATTGGACGTATTGGCACGCAGACTGTTCAAATTACTTGTTGTTGACTTACTATTGTAAAATGATGCGGGAACAATGGCAAGGATTTGAAATTTAAGTAACATGCATACCAGTCCAAAATAATTTTGATAAATTAAAATAAAATACTTACTAAAACTTATTTTACTAGAAAGCTAATAATAAAACATAACAAATTTAAATAGAGTACAATTAATTAAATAGTACCCAGAAAAGTATAAATTCTGAATGCGTTAAAGAAATCAAACCGTGAATTCAACAGTTAATTAATGAAATCAATGATTTTAAATTTGCAAACAATATCAAGCCACAGCAGTGTCACTTCAGAAATAAATAAGTCATTAAAATTTTAAAGTTTAGGTTAACTAAAAGCTGATTTATTATTTTAATTTAATAAAACTTTTGTAGAACACTGACCTTAAATTGCGAGGTTACTTAAATTGGGTACCCAGCTTGCAAAGATGTTCAAATGATATTAAAGGCAAAATACGATTGAATAATCTGCCAGCTTCTTTAATAAAAGTTAGACTATTTCTAAAGACAAATACCTAGCAGGGATTCGCTTCAAAGTAATGAGTTGAGCTAATTCTGTAGTAAATGTATAATAAACCCATTGTGGCTTGTTAATGATTTTTGATACCACACTTGAGAGACCTCTTTATCTATCGAAAAGTGTGAAGATGAAAATACCTTCTATTGTGCACTATTTAGTTACGAAAATAAGACATAATGAACGTCTTACATCTATTAATACACTTGCCCTTTTGTTTTCGTAGTGTTTATTTCGCCAAGGCTTGCGATATAACGTGTTAAAGCAATCCTTGACGTTGATATTTGCATCGGCCATTATCATACACCGTCTCGAAAATGTGTTCAATATTCGCAATTAGGTTGATTTAATAAAAACAAATTGGTCGGCATATGACCCAATCGGGTCATCTATACAATTATGCAATATTGGCAGGTATAGAGTCAAGAAGACAGAGTAGTAGAGCTATCGAATCTGTTGTAAGCACGTCTAAAATTCCTACAACATTTATCTCTAATTTGGGAACACCCTGTATATAAGGGAATTAATAACAATCAAATGTTTAAAACACCCGTATTCATTTGATATGAAAATCTACAAATAAAAATTGTGCAGGTTATTACAAACCCCGTTTATAATAAAGAACTTTTGAAAATCCCTGGTTTACGAATGTAAAAACAATTTAGAACTGCAGTTTCTCACACATCCATATTTGTTTGTATAAATAACTGGCAACCACCAAACCCCCCCTTTCCCGGCAATTTCAAGGCAAAGGAATGCAGCATTAAATTCAATTTAGACTAGGGCTCTCAAGTGTACGCACGTATCAGTGCGGCGTGACATCTTTAGGCATTGCCGTTTCCGAATTCAAGAATACGAATTAGTTAACCTTATCAACTGCCAACTGTCTAAATCGTAGTTAATCAGGCGAACTAATGCTTCTTGCGAATCAACTAGGAATTAGGTAAAATTTTCGTAGTCCTCGTTCTAATAGGCCAAATGGACCATCGGACTTTAGGAAAGTACTCTAGATACAATATATAGGAAACTAAGGCAGTCATCCAATCCCGCCATTAAAGTCACCAATCTCAGCAATTACAAGTCAGTGGCCATTTTCTGCTATTAAGGCCTATTCTACTTGACAAACCAACAAGCCTCGATATTCTTTTAATAACGTAAAAACTATTCTCTGGGGAAAGTTACTACCGTCAAGTCTCAGTTAGACCTTTTTTTATTTAATTATGTGAACTCTTTTAAACTTACAATAAAGGCTATTTTGGATCACCTTTAATTCAAGGGGTCAATATTTTGTTATTAATTAAGTAGATTTTACATAAGTAATCTTCAGGAACCCTTCTTCTTCTCTTTTATTTATTATCAATTTGTTAGTTAGTTATTAATTTTTCGTCTAATGTGCTTAAATTGCATGTATAAGTTATATTGTTTTATTATAACAGTTTATTTAAAACTTGATGCTTTTATTATTTCAGATTTTTTTATAATTTTAGTAATACTTTATAATAAAACTTTTTAATAGGAAAATAATAGATTTAAGTATTTAAGGAACATTCATACGTTGTAAGTCTGAGCATATGATTTTAGGAGAAATCAAGTACCTTGCAAGAATTCTGAATACAATCATCGCATTTACGGTCGAAGTTAAACGTCTTTGTCCTTTAGCCTCCAGTAATTTAAACAGCCATTTTAACATACAGATAAGGTAACGCCGAAAATCATGACCTTTGCTCAATTTTGACTCTTTGAAAGTCCTCCTGAATTTCTAGCTCAGTTCTTACGAACAAATACAATGAAACTCCCCACTGTACTGTCGCTACCGGAGTAACGCACTGTTTCAGTACCAAACACAACTTTACCCTCTATCATCAGAGGTCTAAAACACCTTTCGTCCCGTTACACTGTTCAACAAAGAGCTACCACTGAGTGGCAAGACTGCCGTCTTCGAGTGTTAGCTGTATGATTAGGCGGTCTTGATCTTTAGGTCTGCTATCTTTTCATCCTCGCCTTGTTTTAACCTTGAAGACTGAGTACATTAATGCAGAGAACGTTGTCAGTGGGAAAAGAAATGAATAATGTGGTCTTTAGTGTCGAATTCCGCCTTTGTTTGGTTGCAAGGTGGCGTGAAAACATCAAGGTCCGCTGGTCGAAACATATGCACATAATACCGTATGTACAATTGTATGGGCTGCATGTCGTAGCAGATCGCCTATAGTTTCTTCTGACATACTATGACATCTCAATGGTAAGTAAAAATAGTGCCAGTGTAATATCTTTTTTCCTGCTTCAGAAGACAATCCAGCTTGTTTTCCAGAAAAACAACGCTTGTCCACATATTTCCAGAACCACTTTAAGCCTTTTAAAAGGGACAGGATTGAACTTGTTTGGGATATAATTAGACGATGATTAGCCAATTTACTCCTTCCTCCATAGCTCCTTGAATGAGTTACAACAAGATAATGTCGGTCAACTCACTAGATCCCTACAAAGAGGTTTCAATGATTGGTTATTGTAAAGTATAGGTATTTCATGTAAATGAATGGTAAATATAATTAAAATATTATACCGGGTGTTACCCAAAATATTTTTTACAAGTATGGTAACCATTTAAATTAATTGTTATTTTGTTCCTCCAACTTCTTGAAATAATTCTTAAAAATACTTCAGTTTCTGATCATTTTCTTGAAATTGGTGTTTTTGGTTGTGTTTACAAAACTTGTCAAGCATTCGTAAAGTCTTGCGTATAATTTCCAGAATTAACTGCTCTTATTTGAGGCAGGTTTCAAGTGGTTTCCGATAATTTTAAAGTAACATCACTACTAATTATGTTTCTTCAGAATCAATACGTCTTTCCTTTATTCTCTAAAAATTTCCCAATTTCTGGGATCTCTATCTTATAGCTTACCCTTGTATTTTTCTTTATGTTTAGAAATAAAATACTTGAACTTTTATAAAACAATTTTCCACTCTATATTTAGCTCGTGTTTTCTATATTTGTTCAGATTTCACTGGTTTTTGTATTTTTGATTTCTCCTAAGTCTTTTACAATCTTGTCGTAAGTTGTTATAATCCATAATTGTATGTTTTTGTTTATTTTCATTAACAGCCAATCTGCTCTACTGTCATGCATGTAATACCATTTTAAACGTTTATTATAAACATATCCATTTTTACAGATATGGGTTTATCCT
Organism: Phrixothrix hirtus; assembly: GCA_024586415.1. NCBI lineage: Eukaryota > Metazoa > Arthropoda > Insecta > Coleoptera > Phengodidae > Phrixothrix > Phrixothrix hirtus. The sequence continues at coordinate 7,341 of JAHWXV010495559.1, read as the reverse complement.
TCAAGTTTGAAATAATCAGCAATCCATTTTAAAGATGTAACATTCAGAAGCGCAAAACGTTTCAGAACTAAAAATTACGCCTCCATCACCTTTAAACAATCTTAACCTATCTTTCGCTAAAAGTTATTTGAACAAAATTATATGGTAACCAACGCAAATGAATTTGAATCACAAAAAATGCCAATGATGTTTTAAAATATGGAAAACGTGAGGTTATTAGCATCGATATTGTTAAACATTTGGATAAGGAAGAACAAAAGGACTTTTAATAATTTAAAGGAATTTGATAAAAGTAATTTTAAAAAGACGATGTTACATGCCTTTTAGCCAGATTGCGTAGTTCATATATAGTAATCAAAGGTAGCGGCATTAGCAAGTGTAAAAGAAATATTGTTCTACCGACTTTTTTGTTAGTCGGAGGTCGTAGGTTTGATGTTAACGTAGTTGTCGTCGCAATCTGCTCTGTTTCATATATCTAGGAGAAAGAACAGGGCGCCACGTCGTTTTTTTTGCCTCTAAAATGGTGTTAAATAGCGTTATCGCCAGTAAAATGGTTCGGTGTATGTTCAGGACGTCGAGAAGAACATACAAGTAAAATACTAGGCATGTTTAATGTACGAAAAAACATAATCAATCGTAACTGATGGTTACTTTAATCGAGCACTCAGTTGAACACTCAGTATATCAAAGTTTGACCATAATAATTCAAACGCTAAACGTTTTTTTATGACTCTCGGGGTTAAGACTTTTGTTAAAAGAACATAAGAAAAGATAACTTTATATAAATCACTCGTATGTATGTCTGAAAGAAATAAATAAATAAATTGAACAAAAAGGAAAGATAATCAAAATTTAATTAAGATAATATGGTTTATTTCGCCTAAACACTTAGTGAAATTAAATGATTATAAGCGTAAAGGTATTGCGAAGTATGTTTTGAAACGTACAAGTTTACGTAGTTTGCTTGACAAAAGAATAAAAAGATCTTAAACCATCAATTACATTGGTAAATGAAGCAATGCGTAAAATAGCAACGGTATTGTCACAACAATTAATAACGAAATGTATTTGTCTATGAACAAAAGTACTGAAATTTAGGTTAATCACTTGTGAGTATTTAAATTTAATTTATATTACGATTGGATGAGCTCACCTAAGCGTAATTTATATATTACTGAAAATCTAGATAACAAGTGCATTGACTGCAAGAAATTGACCTTTACAATAACTGTATCTAATCAAAAAAGTGTAAAAAAAGACGATGCGGGAAGCGCTGAAATTATAATTTTACCTATGCATAATTCAAATCATACAATAGAAATATTAACTCACAATTAGGAAAGTATCTTAAAATAATTCAAAATATTAATACCAGTAAGATAATCTTCAAATATTCATAATGCTACTGGTGGTATTCAGAAAGAATTACAACGTGAGAAGGAGCTTGAATCCAACCAAATCAGCTGTTAGATTTATCGTCGTATGCGTTAGCTACTGTGTAACGGGAGTCATTTGAGGTTACTAAATCGATTATTCCATCGTAAAAAGTAGCAAGTGAACAATGAGGTGAGTAGTGATTTTAATAGATAATAAATTGTAGAAACATTGTGAATCTATAGAACGCGTATAAAAGGTATTTAAAGATATATGACCTGTTTTCAAGGGATTAAGCGAGATGCAGCATCTTAGTTACAGCATAAGTTGGTGGACATGGACTGCTGTAGATAAGCTTTATGAGGGACAGTGGCCTAACCAACTGGATGAGTACTAAAACTGTATTATACTCTGGACTGGAATTAATCTGCCACTAAACACCAGGATACAGCAAATCGTCTGGAGGAGTATCCTTAACAAATAGAATAATAACAGATCGGGTACACATTGGTATCCTGAACTGCTTGCTAATGAAGAAATACGACGAAGGTGTCACCAGTAAAATTAATTAACTTACCATTTAAAGGTAGAAACAAAGAAAATATTTAAATTAAATAATTTAGAAGTGAATAGTTTGCGTTCATATACGACAATAGGATATATTACTATCGCAAAATGTGTGCGGTTAGGAAATAAGACGTTATAGAAGTGGTTTTTATTAATGCGACTTTTCAAAAATTCTTAAATGACTCGTGTATCGCTTAAATAGAAATATAAATATAAATGTAAATAATTAGCATCCTTCAAGTTACGCAGTGGCGTAGCTCTATTTGTACAATTAATAAAAATAAATGAAATTTTGGTAATATTGGTCACCATGGCCGAAGATGATTGATAGTATATTTTTAGCCTTCTTCCGTGAACGTAATTGGACCGTAAGATCTCGTTCGTACGGTACGTATTCGGAGCACTTTATTCGAATGGGGCAGTAGCTCATAGATTTAAATTGACTTGTTCACACTTTATGTATCCGTTATAAAATCGTATACAATTGATTTTGTCATTCGAATTTGCCACTGCCGTCCGAACACACCGATTCGGAAAAATATTCGATCCGTACGACAGCGGCGCTTTGCTATTATAGAGCGTTCAGACGATGCGAATTTTGTTCCGTGTATCGAATTCCCGAGGCTGCAAGATCACGCCGTTCAGCAGTAATTGAACGCTTTCAGTAAAGTAGATACCCTTTCCCTATAGTTTGCTGTTATAATTCTATTCAATAAATCAATCAATGAAGTAATGGCCATTCTATAGTAACTAAAAAACTATATTACGTCATTTCTTAATTGACAAATTAGGATTTGAAAGCCTTCTAAAGTAAATATAAATAGCTTTTATTTTTCTCTTTCGTTTACGTCCATAAATATACCAGCACATTACAAGCATAACGTTGTCATTCATTACGCACAATAGTAAATAGCACAATAAAATATTTAGTGTTTAAAACAAATTCGAATTTGTAAATTATCCGTATACGGAAATAGAAGTGTGAACGCTTGTGTTCATATCATACGTATACGATAAAAATTTCGATTCAGTAAATGCACGCACCATCTGAACGAACTCTAAGATGTTCCATTCGAATTTAAAACCTTGGGTCTGAATTTGAAAATCAAACATTTTATTTCTAGCTTTGAATTTTTGAAACTGATATTTTCATGATAGAAATAAAATACATTATATGATGGTGTGGTATCATACCTATCGAGAAGTGCGTAAGGGAAATTGGCAATTAGTGTTACCTGATAGATTGATATTCGAAAGGTGGTTAAATTTTGAACATAGATTAAGGATTTATTCATAGACTTTTTATTGAGTATGAACTTCCAACAACATCGGAGTGTTATAAATATTATTTATGTTAAACTACTGTTCCAAAGATAACGTTAGTGCTACATATTGAAGATACCCTTGAGGAACCTTGAGCAAACACAGTATCTACTGTCGAGTTAGGTGTCGATGGTACCACATATCATCGTCTTTGACAAATTGTATTTATTAAAGGTATATATACTACATAATTTAATATAAAGTACTCAATATTCTTTGGATGAAGTTCAGAACTGCTCGAAGATACAGTTTAGGATACTTATCCTTGTAAAAACATTTTATAACTTATTTTAATAACAATTTTTTTATTATCTTTCAGCCTTTTGGCGACAGGATCAGCTCTTTCGTTGCGTGCACTATAATCAAACGTCCTGGTATTGTTATAATTTCTTATGTAAGTGAGTTACAGTATTTAGATAATGGCCGACTACTGTTACCTCAATAATTGCAAATTTTCTACTTTGTCTGAAGCTACTTTATATTTATATTTTTAATTTTTTTGTTGTGACAAAATTTGCATTCAGCGACTATATTTATTTCTGTGTAGAATTATATCCACCACTCATATCTTTAACTTGTTTATATTTTTTGTGCAAGTTTTTGAACAACTATCTTTGAAAATTTTAGGTCAAACAGTTTCGCGTGTCAAATGTTTTGATCCTTCCTTTTACTCGTCACATTGGCGCCCAGCATTCTACGTAAACTGCGCCACTGTCTGTTCTCTTTAAACCTTGTTTCTCTCTACAAGTGGCTATAATGTTGAAGAAATAAGACTAACAGAAATAGCCTTAAAAATGACAAAAGAATTTTTGAAATATCGAATAAAATGTAGCTAAAGATAACAGCATTTATCGCAACTAAATATGTCGCTATGGAACCATTAACAATTTTCGATTATATTGCTACGGTTTTCGAAGTAATTTTATAGCAAAATTTTATTCACTTAGTCTTGTCATATCAGTTATTAAATTAAGACAAAAATAGCATAATTATTGAAGGATTTCCAAAATTATTTAAAAAACTGGTATTTGTCAATTTATGACCTAAAATTGCATTAAAAGTGTTCTCCGGTATTAATTAATAAAATGGGAATCCTATTTTATACATATCTATACGCATATATAAATTCCTTAAGCTACCCTAGACGATAACATAAGATTAGTAATAGTCTGAACGTGTACGACTATGTCCGGTGCTCGTGAAAATTAAAATTAGAAAATGTTTATTTTACTAATTTTATACTCGTAGAACTTCCGATAGTAGTATTTATGTCATGCATATATTTACATCTGTTCGTCTAAAACAAGGTCATTTTATTTTTGAGTGATGCAAAAACTATTTAAAAAGTTAAAAGGTATTAAATTATGAGTCTAACTCGTCTATACGAAATTAATTATTTAAAGCGACCTATTTATGTATGACTGATTTAGATTAACATTCTAATAATTAGCATCATTTTCCGCAAGGAATATTGTATAATATATTGCATAATTTGCTCAATTCTAAAGAATTCATTGCGACAACATTTGCGCATAGAATGAAACAATTAGCTAAAATTTTAAAAATAACTACGACCTTTAATCAGTTAACTATCTTTATTTAGGTAGCCCTATTTTTAAGCAAAGAAATATAGAAAAATTACTTCCACTATTGAACGGTGCGAAATTCTAACAAAAAATGCCTGCCAGTGGGAGTTCTAGAAATACAAGCACATTTAGTGTCCTATATAAATTTTCAGAATTCTATGACACCGCTTTCATATGTACAAAATACGAATATTCTATTTTCGTAAAATGGCTAAAACTATACGTGACGTCATAGGATCTGACTATAGTAATATGCTATATGCAAAGCTCTGGTAATATTTTATTCACTCAATACTGTTGTTGAACTGTAGGAACTGAGTCAGTGTTATTTGTTAAATAGGCATAATGGCCAATCAAAGAGGAAAAGTTATAAATGTTAGATAGTTGCCAATGCGATAACACATCTATGGCGATGGCAGATAAAGTATTTGTTATTTTGCCCAAAACTACGGAAGCTATTCTATTAAGATCATTTTCATCTAAATTATTTTTCTAATTAAGTAAAAGCTAATAGATTATTTTGGTAGCCTGTGATGAATTTCCACCGTTTTATGTCGAAATTTCATTCATAAACAATTCGTCACAGAGTTCCGATGGATTTCATTTTTCAAAACGTTTTATACAACAAAAAGACATTGAATAATTTTGCTTCTTTTCACAATATAGTGGGGAATAAAGTTCAAATCGTGAAAATTTTGCAATACTTATCGGTCAGAGGCCATTACTACAAAATTAGGTGCCTTATATTTAGTACAAAGTGAGCCCATTTGTCCAAAAGTTTGGTTCAACTGAAACATATTCTATACTTCTGAGATGTAGATTTTAATTATTGGGCTTATTAAATTATACGAGGGTTGAATGAAATCTGATGTCTCCATGAGTATAACGTTTCATTGGATAGAAATATATAATAGAATGAAAGAAACACATCAGTATTCCATTGTATTTTTTCTTACTTATACTCATTTCTTAATACAATCAGAAGACTCAACAAACTTTTGCGACAAATGAACGGGTTTCGTCAAACCATCACGGAAGAAATCCACGCTTTTAGCAGCCGAACATGACAGTCCTCTGAATTTCTTAATTATAGATGTAGCGATACCTAAGAGGATCTTCTTTATATTTGGGAAAAGATTAAAGTCAGCGGGTAGTAAGTCTGGATAGCAGGATATTCAGTTGTTCAATTGCTTAGTTGATATTGCCAGAAAAGCTTGTCCTTATTGCTAAGCTTCCATGATCATATGCTTAAAGTTTGCGCCGTTAAAATTTGTCATTCGCAGTTGACTGTTATCTCTGATCTCAAACCATAGTCAAACGATTATGGAGAATTTTTAGAAACAATGGACACGTGGCAATGTCAGGTCTGGCACTTCACATGCAACCAACTAATTATTTGACAGACCGAATTTCATCACAACTTTCGCCTTTTCCTGAAGATAAAGGAGGCTTTTTGTGGATATCACTTTGCATCCAATGAAGAAGCCTAAGGGTTGTCAAGTAACGCCTACGAAAACAAAGAGTGAACTTCTTTTATAACTATTTCATTGTTGCCATCTTTGGCAGAAGTGATAATATTTAGAAATGAGCATGGAACAAATGCTAAGGAATACTACTGTACCTTATTTTTGAAATATTCTTATTCAATAAAACATACTCACGAAGGTATTGGTTTTCATTGAACCCTCATACGTTACGAAACATCTAATTAGGCTAGAATATCGTTTTGTATCGAAAAATGCGCGCTGACAGGCATTTTTACTGAAGCTTGTTTTCAGAGTGGGGGTTTATATAGAACACCCCGCCTTCATAAATTTATTTAAGCTTTTTAATGTTGGAAGTATTTCGTATTACCTGATTTACTTTTATTTTTTTTATATTGAAATGTAGCTGATAAAATGGGTAGAATGATCCGTTACACTAAGAATCTCGATAGTCGTAAAATGCGTTACGTATTCAGTAAGAATTTATTTTAATTTCTAATAAAGCCAACTTTTGACATTCAATTACTCTACTTCAAATTTACCTTTCGTGTTCTTACTCCACACTGTAGGGAAATGATTTCCCAATAAAATTAGAATTTTGAAAATGTTTTCTAAGGCGAATTACAGGAATTTCGCTTGAAATAAAATGCGAACGAATAGAAATACTTGTAATTTGCTTATCTCAATTTAAATTATGATTGATAACAATTATTTATAAAATATGACTACATGTCTACAGGAACAATCCAGTCATAAACATTTTGTCACGGTCTCACCTTTATCTTTAATTTATTTTGCTTTAATTTTTGTAAGTACATTTAGTACGCCCTGTATATAGATATTTAAAATTGCGTTTTCAATGTTCTAGGGGTATACGGTAGTAAATAATTATTTTCCTTATGTTAGGATTCCAGAAATGAAGGTTGAGGTCAATTAATAAACCTAATTCCGGAATTTATTAAATTTAATTTGTTAACCCGATAGGTGCTGCCGTCTGGTGACGGAAT
>JAHWXV010495548.1:0-11671 GCA_024586415.1 Phrixothrix hirtus | reverse complement strand
TCACGAGTAATTTCCATTTTTTCACAAAATTACTTTCTTTAAACGCGCACTGTAAACAAACTACTCTGTCAATTTTTAAGCCGCCACGGATTTTACAATATAAAATGTCAAATTTGACGAATATGGCAATAAATTATTACACTAGCGACATCTAGTGGTCATTTGTAACAACATAAAAGGTAACCCTCGTAATACACAATATGTTTTAAATGCAACTAAAAATTTTATAAAAATGGATAATACAGTTAGGTTGTAGATAGTATGGTGGCAAAAAGACCGTGTTCTACTTGCGGAGGTCTCGATCATCAGTGAGCTTTTTCAGCCAAATCTTGTAAGAGAATTTTATCGCAAAAGGGACGCTTTGGTATAACGACAAACACAGAGGGAGAGGAGGATCGCGGTAATACCTCGTGATTCAAAGGGTGTGGGCATAACTCGAGGAGCTAATTAGGTATTTCATTTGGAGTAAAACATTATAATATACTCATATCCGATTCCTAAGGGTTACTGAGATAATGAAGAAAAACTGTTCATTTAGTAAACGACATCTTACAAAATAACTAGCTAACAGCAAACAATAAAAATCAAATAAAAATCACAATAATTGTTCAAAGTGGTTGCCGTTAAGTTGTATGCATGTTTTATAGCGACGGACAAATTAATTCTGTGTACTACGCAATTATTCGGGCCGTTGACGAATTCCTGCAGCAACTTGATGAATTTGATTTATTAAATGTTTTTGTCTTTCGATTGGAATAAAGTAGACTTTTTCTTTCAGACAACCCCATAGATAAAAGTCTAGCGGACTAAGTCTGGTAAACGAGATGGCCTTTGAACTTGACCTCTGCGCCCAATCCATCCCTGAGGGTATTCGTTATTCAACCAAGTTGTTACAGCACCTGTAGTATGAATAGGAGCTCCATCTTATTATTGATAGTAATAATCACTACTGCACTAAACTGACGCAAATCGTGAAGATAAGACAACTTAATACTCAGGAATAAATTGTTTGACAGAAAGTGTTCGTTGTTATTTTTTATGGCAGCTAGATGTAATCTGCAGTTATAAATAAACAGTTTTTCCTCATTATCTCAGTAACCCTTCAGAATTGGATATGGGTATATTACAATTTTTTAACCCAAATCACCTGCCTAATGAGCCCCTAGAGTACTGTCCACGCCTTTTGAATCACCCTGTATAACGTCTTATACGTTAAAGGCGGGTTTTAACGGATTTTGTTCGCGTTGTCGGATCTGGCAGTCAAGGCGTCTCTATATGTTCACTATTACTATACATGGCGATTTCGCGAAGGATGCTTTCCCGAGGAGTTCACTTTCAATCATTTATTGGACTTTTATTATAATCTGCAGAACAAGCTACAGAAGAAAGAACGCGTAGCGCTCGATTCTGGATACGCAAACGTAATGGCATGCAGTGTCGTCATTATGACGGTTCACACAGAAGCTTCCCGATACACTCGTTAGCAATACAGCACGAAACAGCGATGAATAATTGTGTTCTAACACATTTATACGAACGAGTGATTCGCTTTTTCGCCTGTCCCTATCCGGATGACAAAACTCGGTCTACCGGGAAACTCGTAGTGAACGAGGAACTTTTCTCTCGGAACGCAAACAGATTACACATAGCTCGACAACGAGAAATCGTAAAATTTCTAGAGGAATTCTGCGGCTTCGATTATTGGTACAACTTTGTCGATTTGGACAAGTTGTGGTGATACCTGATACCTTTTAGTTTCAAGATCGGTCGTTATCTAGTCTTGAGAGGTCAACGATCGTTCTTTCTGTTTTCCGTTTATTCGCCCAGTCGTAAATATATACGTTACAACGCCAGAACCCTGCACGAGTTACACGGTGCCGAATTTATGGGCACGACGCCGTTGATCTGGCACTAGTTCTTCGTCTTGCGGAATCCATGTTACGGACAACTGGAGAAAAGCGAAAATTCGGACGCGACTCGTGCCCTATTTCATAACGACCGTATCAGTTATGCCATGGCATTCACCACCAAAGGTGTAGATTGCTCCGTAAATATGAGTAGACATCACAATACGACGCGGGGATTGGAGAAAATCGTAAAAAAATTAAAAACAAACGTATCAACCACTACTAAATTTCTGATTATAATTGGCGAAACTATACCAAATTTCTCTGTCTAGATCCGGGAGTAATCAATTACGTGGGAGCTTGTCATAGAAATCTAGAAAAGAATGGTGGCGGCGGCGTTGCCGAACAGACAAGTTGCTTGATAAAATCGAGGGAGGAAAGTTAGCGCCGTCGACGTCGTACGAAACTTGTAGGCGCTCACGAGAGTCAGCTGTTAGAAATTCGTATGAGCGTCTCCTCTAAGAAAACCGCTAAATGTTCCGAGCAGTTCAAAGAAAACAAGGCGTACATCTCGCATCGCTTAAGGACATTCGTGGACTCCCAAAAGTGTTACAAAACGAAAACGGTGTGCCGCTTGAAATGGGACTCACACATACGAAAACAGAAAGTCGTCGATAAACTAACACATAAACTATTGACCCTAAACGACGATGTTAATAATGGCGAACAGAAGGATAAAAAAACTCTAGAACGTCTTGTTGAAGCCAGACATAAGTGAATTGAAGGCGGCTTTCTACAGGCGTCGCGACAAATGTAAGATGATTTCAGTGGACGAATATCTCACCACTCGCTCTTGCTCTCGATGCTTTCGACGAATGCCTTTACCGTTATCATTGTCGCTCGATATAAATAGCAGCCAGTAGAAGTGACGATAAAGCCTTAACTAAACGTCACAGATCCGTCCATCGATTTCAGATTTGCCAAAATCGGGACTTTAACGCGGCCCGTAACATGATAATGGTCGCTACACGATCCGTGCAATATACTAGAACTAGCTGTAATGCAGTAGTACAGATAGAAAATAATAACAACGATATAAAAACGGCCGATGAGTTTGTTCGTCGGTTGGATCTTCCGCCGATAATAAGGTCAAAAATCGTAACTCTTAATATCCGCAGCGATCGTTAAAGCGTTAAAGCCGTTGTCTGTAAATCCTAAATATTTGGCCATCATAAGATTACAGGATAGGCATAAAGAACGTAGAAAATACCCGTAAATGGTATCAGAAAAGATCAAATCATATAAAGGGAAGCGAAGTGGTTTTATAATGCAAACGCAACATTTCAAGCAAGAAGATGAACGGAACTTCTCGTTAACGACAAACTGCATACCAGGTAAGTGTCAAGATATTTGACGAACGCTGGGAGAGAGAAAATCCTATTGGTTGCACTAACTTGTCTGGTGTGTACATTTAAAGATGATGCAATAATAATAAAACTTGTATTACCAATATCAAATCAAAAGGTAAACAGTAACCCTAATAGTGATGGCAGAGATGCCCGTATAGGCCGCATTAGTCATTTCTTTGTTTATCATTAATTTCACCACAGCAAATTGTACAACGAGAAAAATGTAATGAACTGTGTTAATATGATAATAACTGGAACACAGTAATTTGAACTGATAAGCCGTGGTTTTATCAATGTAGCACGATAGTCATGCAATATTCAGACGATGTCTACGAAAAAAAAAAGAAATTACAATTGTAAAAAAAAATAACTGTGGATGTCACGATTAAAACATAAAACTTATGTCAACTAACAGCAGCGTAAAAAGTGAAACGAAAAAATTGTAGATGGTCATTAGGAAGAACGCCACTGAAATTAAACCACTAGAGAGAATCATTCATCTTCCTTGCCTAGGAGGTGGATTTGATCGAAAAAGTTATGAATTACTTGAATCAATTGTTCTTCAAAAATTACCTTTGGCGTAATGTACATTCAGGTTCTTAAACAGCACAAGAACGCGCGCTATACTAGAACTTACTTCTATCAAACATTGCATAATAATTTTAGGCCTTCAATTAAAATCACTACTTCTTCATAATTACATAGAGCAATGAAACAACAACTGAGAAGTAACATGATGCAGTGCTCGTATAATGGACGATAATGGAAATTTTTACATCAACACTGTACCAGTATTCGTCTTAATATTACAGACAAAATGCTGTTTCGAAAAGATAATACACAATCATATACAGCTAGTTTTATTTTCAAAATTTTGACTCTATTAAACAGTAATTTTCAGATTTAGTAATAAATAAATCTTGACAGGTGCTAAATAAAGTTTTTTCGCATTGAAACCTAGAAGATTCTGTTCATAATAACTTGAGTTTGTTCATCATATAAAGACATATATTCCATAGTACATCTCGATGCCGCCAAATCTGAATTACGTTAGGATCTTCATTAATAGGTAGAGTACCCTTTATTTTATTTCTAAGCAAATCCGCCGCCCTACATTACTACTTGCTTCAAACTAGAATTCTTGCTTCGGTAAACTGTTTGAAATTGCGCGGCGACTTCAGGCAAAATTTAATTAATACAGTATGCGGTGATATTTTTTATAAAGAAAATACAGAAAATAGCTCTTTGCGTCATTACTCATGACCCCACTTTTTTTAGGTTGAATTATTGTTGCTAGCATATTAATAGGCTTACTTATTAATTATAAATACTGGTTATACATATATTCATTTAAGAATTTATGAAGAAAGCTAATTTGACTAAATTATTTGATTTTGACTTTATTTGTTTTAATAACCATAATTACTTTTGAATGTTTTACGTCAAACTTAATTATATCAAATTTTATCTAACTATTCGGAAAAGTGTATAAAATAAATATAGCAACAAAATATACCTGATGTAGGCATACAAATAGGTAAATTTGTTAGAATATGTTTCTCACGCTAATTCTGACATTGGGAATTTTCCCGACATATTCAATTGACTTTTATCTAGGTTCATCGTAACAATTTAAGTATTTATTTAGGTACTGGTGTCTTTAAAAACTTGGTTTATTACCAACTATCGTCGATTTCATAGCGGCCTTCAAATTACCGTGTAATCAAATTTGGTAAATATCCGATTTCCTTCAGATTGGAATAGCTTAGAAACTTGGTGTACGTTATTATTTGCATGTAGGTGTATTAAAACCGAGGTACACCTGCAACCTCTAAAACTTGAAGATGTGCTAACTAGTACGTACTGACGTTCCATCTTGTGGAATATGCTCTTTCCAACAAGAAATTACAAGCTTTTGCTTTAATGTTTTAGTTTTTATTAATAAAGAAGACATTTTTTTGGTTTTGTTTACTGAAATGTGGTAACTATAGAAGATTGTATATAATAGATCAAATAAATTTTTTCATTGCAATGGCATAAAAATGGCGCAATAATCCAGGAATGAGAGTTAAACTGTAAAAGTAGCCAGTAGCCAAACGACTGTCGTCATCTATTCAAGAAGAAAGCTTTAAATAAATGTTATGATTCGCGATAACAGATCGGTGCAAACTGAACATCGGAGTTATCAGAATAAATCATATTTTTGGCAAATAGCAAAACTACGGCAACATATTAATATATTAGTTACTTTGATCTCTAACCACAAAAATTTTTAAATGACCATTTGCATGCATCAACTTTTACTGTAAAAATACCGACACTACTAAATTATTTTTAGAAATGTAACTAAATGGTAATGTATTCCAATTTGAAACAAGTTTCTTTCCCTAAATTAAGAAAACCTCCAAGGGCACTAAGTAGCCTTGCACGGCGTGTAAGCGCGCCTGAAATTCTTACGACATTGGTCATTCATTTGGAAACACTTGGTACATATATCCGCGTAGTAATAATAAAATCTAATAGGTGAATTACCAGCTTCAGTTTTATGCCAAAATCACAATTGTAGATTTGTAAATTATATAATTCTATTTTAACAACAATTATTAAAATTCGAAAATCCCAGGTTACGTTTTAAAAAAACATAGGAATATATTTCTTAAAAATATTTATTCTGCAATTCCCGCGAGAAGGCTTACAAGTTTAAAAATAAACGTTAACCTCTCTCGACTCCCCCCTTCAATTTCAATCAGAAATACATCGTTTACCGGCAATAGAGGTCTGAGAGCTAAAAAGTTAAGTTAAGTTTCCGTAGTGCGTGTCTGGGCGATATTTGAAGAATACATTTGAAGAGTTACCCCAATGATGTATTAGGGGATCAAATTGGTAGAAATTTGGCCTATTTCCGCCCAGGGGGAATTTTTAATAGAAAGGTCAATTTCAATTTCCTGTCGATTTAGAACTAAAGGGTTTAAATCCGACAAAATTGTAGGTTGCTTATGATAAAAAGAATATCCGAGGCAGCACGTTTGTTATCTTCAATTCCTTCAGGAAGTCAACGATCTTCAGATCACCAAGTAAGTGATTTATCCGTTATTTAAACTCCACTGATCTACACCCCTCGTTAAGTAAACTCTGCTGGGACGAATTAGCCGATCTCGTACAAATTCACGACAAGTTCGTTAATTTCTTAAATAAAAAGACTAAGGTTTTAAATTTTAATTGTTTATATTATTAATGCCATTAAGGCAAATATTTTCTGTTCATTTTAGACTAGTTTAATTGTTAGCAACGCAAAGGTCCCTTAATTTAAATATAGAAATTGTTATTTCCATCATTCCCTTCCGGGGAGACATGTAAATTGTTAATTGTAACTCACATTCTCTACTTTTCATTATATTCGATCTTCGAGTACATATCTTATTTTTTTATATGTAGACCTGTAGTTGCAGTAATCCATACTTTCTTTCAGGAGCTAGTCAGTTTTTAAGTGAATAGCCAGTTTAGATAGTCTATCGGAATTTTACCTGATCGAAGAGGGAACCCAGCGACGTGCATAGAAATCTACCTTACTGTAAGTACGCATTAATACTAACCTCGATCTAAAGGTTTGGAGATCGGTTTCTTTGTTTCACCGGCCTTTATAACAACGTTATTGTTGAAAACAAAGTGACACCCTTATTTATTATTTCCCGAATTTTTAGACACCTACTTATAATCCCTGAACTAAATTCATCATAAATAATATAATAAGAAATTGGATGTATTCATATCTAATCTAATAGATTAATAAGTCTTCGCCCAAATTTATATTTTATTTTATTAAATTTACAATTGTTTCGGTAGTTTAACTTTAAAAAAAAAATAATATTCACCTGTGAAGATTTTCACATTAATTTTTACATCGTTATTGTTCATTTTATATTTATCATAGTATTATATTTGTAACATGAAATAATTTTAATCTTATGTTAATTCTGATGATGGTATTACTTTTTTTTAAAAAGTTGAACTACCGAAACAATTGTAAATTTAATAAAATAAAATATAAATTTGGGCGAAGACCTATTAATTTATTAGATTAAATTCATCATAATTGTAGAACCCTCCCAATCTCCACTGTGATGGCCGGAGCAAACCAGCGAATTAAGGGAATTACTTAGTTTAATAACCTCAGGGGTGTAGGGTACTTTAAGTGCCGTTATAGGTGTTAAAGAAGTTTTTGAAAGGTGTAATTGTGAATGTTAACATATACTATTAGAAAAAATTGTTACGTGCCAGTATCGCATTACAACGTGCATGGCCATTTATCGGGTGATTTAAAACACCACCAGTTAGAGCTAATCAGTAAGTAAGGTTGTAGATTAACGATAAATGAGCGTTTGAACGCCATATAAGTAGGTCTAATTCGGGAAATTATGGGAACCACTCATTTCGGTGAACTGCGGTGGAAAGCAAAACTAACCTATAAATACTCCTACTTTTGAATTGAAATCAGGAAGTCTCAACGGTATGCAGCAGCAAGAAGTACATAATCTAGTATCTAAAGGATTGCGCAAATCAATACTCTTTCGCAAATACGTAAACAAGAGTGAGTCTTTATGACTCTCTATGTATTTTGACAAATCGGAATTATCATGGAAAGAATTATGACTAAGGCTTATGGCCAAAAACGTGAACTGACGATAATATTTGAGTAGCTAGGGTGAAATTTTTTAAAATCACTCTGTTGCTTCGTTACTTAATATTATGGTGACGATTAGCAACTACGTCCATGAAGTGGATTACTTTGTTATTCTGACTGTTGGGGTAGGACTCCCTTTGAATCTCCCTGTATAGCAAATATTGTGACATAATGGTTTATTTCACATGCAACAAAGAGTTCATAAAACTAAAACTTATATAATGCACACACAATTTATAACAAACAAGAGAGTCTAATTTATAACAATTGAAAGGCTTGTAAATGGAGCTGAATTAATATTATATGACGGTAGTTCATTTTTTCAAGTTGAAGTAACAGTAAGTTTTCTAATTTTACTAAATTAATTTATTCGGCAGCCTAATCTACGCAGTTTGCGGTAATCATATAGCGACGGAAATTAGATGTTAATAAATATAATAAAGATAAACGAAGCTCGGTAATATAGCACTTTGGGCAATCCACTTGGAATGAATACGTTTCCAAGGTTTCTATACGAAATTGAAGTCTACGCAAAGCTAGTAAACAAATCACAATCACTTTAGAATTTAATTAAACCCTGTTAGATGTTTAAGACTTGCGACCATACAATGAAAAACGAGCGCACAAAAATATGCATGGGGCACTTGTAAAAGTTCAAATTCTATTCTTCTTTCCCCTGTTATGCAGCCCTCCTTTTTAATGCTATATCTAGTTTTGTTTTTAGTTAACAGTGTTTAGTTCTTTCAACTTATTTTAATCTGACGTGCCGTTATTCACGTACTCAAATGAACCGCAGGTAGTTTAACCTTGCTCTGTTTTAAAAATACATTTATGAGGTCATTGCTTGAGAGTGGGATGTTACAAAAGTTCCTTTTAAGTATTTGAAATTAAATTAGATAACCAAATTTACGAATGAATTTTTAAGTAAGAACGCGGAATATTCGTTAATATCAAATAAACTAACTTAAAATTGGGTCTAGATTAGACTAACCAACTGAAACTTTAGCAAAATAATGTAGAAGTACGGAAGCAACTCTTGTTATAAATATAGTTGTGTCAAACAAACTTCACAAGAATGATTAAAGGCAATTTTAGAAATATCTTCAACTAAATTATTTTATGACGGACGTTACCACGGAATTTGATTATAAATGACTGAAAATTATAACTCACTTGTGATTAGGTAGTCGTAATGCTCTAAAAATTGTCAAATCAGACGAGAGCGTTGACAAATTTTACTGATGAGAAAGTTAAATAGTTCCGTTCGTGGCGATAATAGTGATACTATATGCCGGAATCAACAAACCACCACATTACCAACTTCTTTCATCCCCGAGTTCGCACCCAATTATTTCTGCTACTACTAACTTTGAAGACGGTGGCGAGCAAACTGTAGATGTTTAGCAAGTAGTTCCAAACTTTGTTAACATAAACTGCGAACATGTGGTACAAGTATGTCAATATCGAAAAATAATGTATTTTCCGATGACCACTATAAAAAATAAATAATTTCGCATAAGTTACTATCATTAAAAGTTACATGTTGCGCATAGCAATGAAACTGTTGTGACAAGGTCATCACGCGGCCATGTGAAATATATTTCACACGCTTACGCAGTACGTTGCTAAACTCAGAGATGGTTATTCAGTATTATCAAGTGTAATTGATATAAGTTATTACGCAATCTCTTTCAAATATAAATAATCATCGGCAAAGTATAGTACAAGGTGGCGCAATAGAACCGGACGTTTTTGAGTTGTACGCAAAATGTATAATTTCGAAGGTAGAGGCTTAAAATAACTCTCAAAAGAAGAAGAAACAATGAAGTTTATTGATAAAAACAAACAGCTTATCTATGAAAGGGTATGTCAGACACATTACATTCTTCTTGGGCTGTGCATTCCTGGAAATGCGTGTGGAAATTATCCATGGCTTGTTCAAGCAGATCCACTGGCACCAAATTAATTTCATTGTGGATTACTCTTTTCAATTCTTGAATATTTCGGGGCTTAGTAGTATATACTCTTACCGTAAGGTAGCCCCAGAGAAAAATACTACAGACAGTGAGGTTAGGCAATCGCCGGGTCTATGGGACGTCACCATTACAGAAATTACATGTCCAAGGTCCAATTATTCCTCTTTTGAAAACCTCACACCAAACTGTTACCATTAGATTGCGGAGAGGCCGTTGATGTAATTATCTTCGGTTTTCCACAACCCAATAGTGGAAACTCTGTCTATTGGCGTAAGCGTCCAAATGAAACTAAGCCTCAACAGTTATCATGATTACCACATTTTCATCTTCCAGGATTCCCAACATGCGCTGACTGAACTGTACCTGTTGGCGATAGTAATTTGGAAATAGCCTTTGAACAACCATAATTCTGTAGGAGTGGAATTTTAATTCAGTATTAAGAAATCGCTGTAGAATTCGACGACTCATTTCTAGTGCTGCAGCTCGGCGCCTCGTTGAACTCGCAATAACATCTGCTCTCACACGATTCACATTATCAGCCGTTCGTGCAGAACTATAACGACCTTTATGTATTGGCAACAATGAACCGTGCGTGCGAAACAAATTCACCCATTTCAATATTCTATGTCTGCACTGAATCACACCGCATGGAGGGATATCGGTAGTATAGGCGGAACGCGCGTTGAACAACTGCGATAGCTTTATTACTTCGAAAAAATTGTTCTACAGCAAACACACGATGTTCTACGGACCGACACGCCATGTTTACTAAACTTTCAATTGCAGGTTACACAAGGACGAGAGCGCTGATCTTGTATGCCCCTCCCATCTATTGTAGTACTAGTTTGAAAAACGTCAGATTCTACTGTGCCACCTTGTATATAAAACGTGCTGAATGGATATTTTATCCTCGTGTGTTTATACCAATCACCTAACGGCTGGTGGCTCACACACACTCGTGTGAGATATTCAATTTTAAGTACCAGTTATATAATATACTATTGACTGATACTAGACTAGCGATGTTTGTTCTTATATAGGACAGATCCCAGTTTATCGGTATCTCGCTTAATACGCAGTTGAATGCGGCGAATAATTTTTCTATGCCTTTTTTAGAGCTGACTTCATAATATATTGCAGTTATCGTTCTTTGCTATTCAGGGATTTGCATGCGCAACACTACATCAAAATCCCAGAAAATGATAATTATGACCTTCATATCCTATGTTTCTAATTTAGCCTTTATGGGAAGGTCAACTAAAATATGAGCGAGTGTGTGCAGGTTTTTCATATACTCAATTTCGAGGGGTATTGTGGAACTGGCGTTTTGTTTGCAATTTGTGAACTTATTAGAAACATTAAAGGAAGAAACATAAAGGATGATTTTATGGCTTTTACGATTCACTATCAGATATCAACCATGGATGTAGTCAGAGTGCAATTAAATCTCCGCGTGTTCTTTAAGTACTCATGCAAATACGGTACTTAATATTACCTTATTTTATTATAACGTTAGGATGATTTGTTATGGTGCTCGAGTGTCTCAGTGCATTACGTATACTTTCTAGTAGTCGTGGCACGAGCAACAATGTGTTGGATTGCACAGTAACGCGTTTATGATAAGGAACTTAGTCTGTATAGAATAGCGTTAGGCATGTCTGGGGTAATGCTGGGATTGTGGCTGCACTTGTAGCACGTAGGCTAAATACGCCAACACTGACCGGTATGGTGTCGATTCCGTAAGTAGGGAATGCTACA
>JAHWXV010495491.1:0-12176 GCA_024586415.1 Phrixothrix hirtus | reverse complement strand
GCCAATGCTCTACCACTGAGCCATCATGGGAACCAACAACAGTCGACAAATGAATCCTTCTAAATTATACATATACATGTATATATATATATATATATATTTCCAATTAGTAATAAAAATCCAATATTTGGCGGACGCTAAACGAAGCCCTTCTTACGCCAATTGGCTCACCTTGTGAAATAATAGATTTTTAGGTATTATAAAGAAATAATAAGTACACCATTCTCTTGTTAATCCTCAACTTAATTACTATGGATTTTGTGGTAATGTTCAATAGAAAAAACCGGCTTTTTCGTTCTTTTTCAAAATATTAACATTAACATCAAAAACGATCCAAGTCATGGTGCTTTTTTTTCGTAAGGATGACTTTTTACGCAGGCGGTGTTGGAAAAATGACGCCAAAACAATTGTCAATTAGTGTCAAATATATTTTATATATTTTGAAACTATTTGCTATTTGTATTATTAAAATGGGCGGAAGAAGGTTATCACCGAAAAAAAATCCTTCAATTATTTTTTGATTGTTTAATTTTGGGAAATCGAACCCGGAAATTGCAGATTTATTACAGTTATCGTGATAAACTGTAAGAAATGTAATTAGAAAGTATAAAACTACGAGTTAGATCGCCACAGAGCGTCGAAATGTAAGAAAAAACAAAGTTACTTAAACAGGTAGAAGAATTATTGAAAAAAGCCAGTGTGAAAATTAACTCGAGTTAAGTGTTCTGTGGAGTGATGGTGTTGGAAGACAAATTTCCATATCCACATGACACGGAGATGTCTATGAAATGGGATTTAGTACTTATAAAGCAAGTTTCATGATAAAATGAATAAAGTGTAAATAAGAACTGTTCTTAAAATGCAAAAATTTTGATTCAGGCTAAAGAAAAACCACTTTTGACGTCACAACAGAAAACAAATAGGGAAAATAAGCGAAAAAACATAAGAATTGTATCCCTAAGCAATAGCATGCAATAGAATGGAGCGATGAGTTCAGATTTTAAATTGTCTTAAAAGAAAGGTGACATTTTCTGCATCGATGATGATCTAAGGCAGCATGTCATCCAGAGGCGAAGGAAAACTTCATTTTCTTGAAGTTTTTATGGATAGCAACAAATATTTGTAAAATTTTGGAAGAAGCCCTTTTACCGGTAATGGAAGAACGTTTGACGCAGGTCAAGGTTTTGTCTTTCAACAGAACGGTGCAATATGTCATATCTCGAAAAAGAGTTTAAAATAGACGCAAGGCTATGGTACACCACTTTGGTATGGGTTTCTAATAGTCGTGACTTGTGCCCGATTGAAAGTTTGTGGCGTGAGTTGAAAAGGGTGCTCCGGTTAACATTTCGCTAGAATAATTCTTGAATTAAAACAAAAGCTTCAAGAAAAATGGGATTCCTTTACGTAAAAATTCTACCAAGGGTTAGTTACAACGTGCCTTGACGAATTTTGGACGTTATAAAGAACAAAGGCGATGTTACGCAGTGGTAAACTTTCATATTATTTCTATTTATGTTGGGTATTTTTTACGTTCACCCCATGTGTGCTTAATTTGTTTTGGTAATCGGGTTTAGTGATTTAACAGGTTTTCTTGTAGCTAGGAAATTCTAGAAATGTTGTTACATGAATAAAAAAATGTAAAGTTCACGAAGAATACATTTTTTGCTCCCTAAAAGCAAATTTTAAAAAAATGCGACTTTGTGCCAACTGAGTTGGGAAGGAGCTCGTATATATGCATTGTAATAAGATAATAGCAAACAGAAAATGTGGGTTAAGCTTTTTGCAGATTTATACCACAAAAACATTTCATTATATAAGATCTATTAATTCGATAGTCATTTGATATTTAATATTTGACATATTTAGAAGTTATGTGTTAAATCAATATTCAATTATATAATTTAAATAAAAATAAACAATTTTAACTGCAGAAAACAGTGAATATTAAACAGTTACTAACAATGCGAGTTGTCCTCTAAATTTTTGCATTCTTCTATAATTTAAACAAGTTTTTTCAATTTATTATACGAGTATTCGTAAGATATATTTTTAATACCTATGTATTTAGTTTCAGAATTTTCACAGTTATTAGTGTAATATACCTATTAACCAGACCCTGCCGATTAGATTTTTTGAGCCATGAAAAATCCTTTTTGGAAAGGACTCAGTTTTTTGTTACATACGTTTATTAAGTTGATAAATTACTTTTTTTTCGTTTAATATTTATAGTTTTATAGCAAAAACTTGTTTATCCAAGAAAGGACTGTTAATATGAACTTAAGAATCCGGAAAAATAAATAAACATATGCGGACTTATAAAGCTTTTTCTTCTTCGTCAATGAAAATGAAGTTTTTGTAATAACTAACGGTTTTCCTTGAACATTCATAATTATGCGATCACGGTTGAAATATACTTACTTTAGATGTGATGTTATTTCATCTTTGTAAAGGTTACCTATAAGAGACGGTCAAATATTCCTAGGAGCGTCAAATATAATTATCTTGTTTGATCTGCTTTATAGCATAATGAAGTTGATTGTATACATTTGACCTTGGGATATATGCGTTATTATATAGTTGAACGCTAAATTAATTGCCGTATTGGAATTATAATTTAAAAACATGAAAAATTCCGAGAATGCCAAATGCAAATTCCATGTCCTAGTTCCGTTTGATATTCACGTTTACAGCCTCAATCTTTAAATACTTTATAGTTTAAAAAGAACAGTTAATTTGACTAACTGTGAAAGTGATTGAATAACTTCAATTTTCATCGGCTACTTTATTCACGTTGCCTTGGGGTGTTTACATACATAAAAATATTAAATACACAAATTATTCCAAAACATTTTTTCATCGCCATTTAAAGGTTAATATAATTCAATTTGGGTTTGTGGACTTTGCCAAACTGCGGCAATGTAAAAATATACAGCTTTCACTTGTTACTTTCACTTTTGAAGGAGTTAAAATAATGGACTTCTCCACTCACATGTGGTTTAATACGGTAACCTAGATAATTATAAACTGCTGCTGGCCCATAAACAAATCCACACAGGTTTGTTTTGTACAGTGGAGCTAACTTAACATCATTAATGTTATTGGCGACCATTAAGTTTTCATAAACACTTACTTAAATTGAAACTGACATTTTAATACTACGATGACAAAATACTTAACGTTGTAATAGTGAAAGTGCCCGAATTAGGATGTATTTATGCTCATTCACTATTCAGACATTGTAACTATTTCACTAGTTTATTTAAATTTACTCGTTATAAATGAAAGTTTCCCTATTAATCGTTATTACCTTTTCAATTATAGCTTAAAAAGAAAAACTAGCGGACACGGAAGTCGATTCTGTCAAAATTCATAGGTATATTGCTTTTGAATTAGCTGAAAGATTTCCTCAATGAAAGTTGCAATTGAACTAATTTTATTTATTAAAAAACGTAGTAAAATTACATATATAATTATTCACAATATGTTATTTATGCTATATTATTAAGGTTATGGTTTACAAACAAAATAATTATTCTAAGCCTGACGTAAAGAAATGATCATGTTACATATATGATATTCATGCAAAAATTAAACTTGACAACTTCCCCATTTCAAGAACGTTAAACGTGGCTGTTGCTTGCATAGTCTAAGTACTTAAAAATTTTTGAAGAGCCTCTTCATAGGACAAAGATCCATTGTTAAAAATTTATTGAAGAATAATACAAACTCTCTAAGATGCTTGACTGAAAACAATTCCATGATCTTTATAAGATCGGTTGTAATGAGACATTTAACACCATTCTGCAATTTTGCATACCGTGGCACTGAAGAAAAAAGGTAGACTACGGAAATTACATTTGATATTTTAAATCGCGATAAAAGGAAGGAACATTGAAATCTTTAATTAATATGCTTACATTGGCATACTTTAAAGGTATGCAAAACCGTTTCCAAATACTATATCTATTTATGCAAATAATTCATGTTTTCTAACTCGTGCATTTTGAATAAATACCAAATAAAAATACTAACAGTAATTTCAACCATTTTTTTCTTAGTTTAAAATAGTTAGTAGTATTCCACTTAATAATTGATTTATAAACTATTGCGTATTTTAAATTTGTGTAAAGCATACTTTACTATAAAAGGAATGCTAAAACGTGCTGATGATCACTACTTGTTCGGTGAGACGGGTATATACGACAACTGGAGTAAAAACAAATAAAAGAAACACATGTTGTGATATAGTAATTGTTTCTAAAAATGATGCATATTATTTGATGCGCACAAGTCAGCTTATATTAAAATAAGATTGACAAATGAAAAGAGAGTGAAATATGCGTATTAATAATAAAGAAAAAGTATACTGGTTGGCAATAAATTATGTTACTAATTTTAAATGTTTGTGCTTTGTTTGCTTATCAATTTTTATTTTACGTTTCTGCTAAGTTGACAGGCGTTAGCCATCAACTTTGTGGATCTGCGGCCGCTTATACAGCCAACTGAATAATCTTCAAGCACACCGTCGTGCACCCGCTATCTGCATTGAAACCTGTGCCTCCTCCCCCCTAGTCCAACACCAAGTCGATACCTGCCGTGGAAGCACGATGAGGGGTTGAGGCCGACCCCGAGGTACTCATTTTGGCGTAGCACTTGTCAAGAGGTCGCCCCCCTCGAAAGAGTTACGCTCCGGATAAGAAGGGAAGTCTAGATCCTCTATTGAGAATCAGCTTTTCAGCTCACCCTCCGGCCTAGCAGAGTATTAGCGCCTACAATCGTCCTCTTGCCGACACCTAGTTCCATCGAGCGGCCGGTGCTCCCGAATACCGTTATGGGTGCCAAGCAGAGATCCGACCAACGAGCTTGATGCCAGTTCCACGTCTTCCTTACTGATACTTACCAGGACTGCCGCCCTCGGCCTCTGTCTCCTCCAGGTAATGTATAAATATTTTCCGGCTTGCAACAGATCGACCCTGACGGCGCGCCCTGAACGAGTCAATTCAGATTTCGACGTATTATGGATTTCGATTACCATGGTCCAGTTCAGATGCATGGTGACAACGGTCGATGCCGACATGAATATCCATATTTATCGAGCTTTCGGAGGGTATTCTGTCATTTTTCGATGGGCCTCTGGTGCTCGTGATGAAATAGAATGGATCGATGATTTGCATCGAGTATACGAGGTCGCAACACCCTGAAAAGCAACGCGACATAGCCCAGTTACTCCTCCGTGCGGAGTCTGTTAAGTTGACAGTAGAAAGTTGGGTGTTTTAGATATGGGGCGTTACACAATCACTTAGTGAACTAAAATTGTAATAATTTATTTACAAAATAATTGGTTAGTCATTAAAACTTAGGAGCATATTGTCGATTTCTTAATGTTCGATGGGTTTCATCTGCGCTAACGATTCAAATGTTAATTGAAAATTTTGAACGTTTTGGGAGAGTAAGTGATGCAAGGCATACTAGAAAATCCAGAACAATTCGTTCCAATAAGAATATAAACCGTGCAGGGGTAATCATGAAGAGTCAATTCGAAGACGATTGAATTAATTGAATTTCGGCAAACACTCCTTACAAAAATATTAAAATACGATCTGCGTATATATCCTTACGAGATCGAGATTGTTCAAGAACTTCGTCTCAGAAAGGGACACAATAGAAACCGAACCGTTTCAGTTAGCAAAGTAGTAATTTTCTGTGACCCCCACGATTACCGGATTTGACCGTCCCAAATTCATTTCTTTAGGGTTATCTAAAAGATACAGTTTACGTGCATAAACCAGAAAATTTGCAATCTCTCAAAGATAATCGGCGATTAATTATAATAGTTTTTCATTATAGACTTTAGGACGTTTTTTTATAATAGAATAGACATTAATTTATAAAATTCAAAACATTTTCTTCTACACAAATTTCAGTGTATAAGAATTGCGCGTGAAAAACAATATCTCCAAATGGCTACCGTGGTTCTTCTGACATGAAGCAATATTTTTTCAAATTTCCGATTTAGATTCACAAATAACAAGCTAAATCACCCTTTTGAGCTTGTGGATGGTTTGAGTATTGTTAATGTAAACCTTACTTCTCACATAGTCTTAAAAATACAATCACTATTCAGTCAAACAGCTCTGTCATTTAACTTTGATGGCGATAAAGTAAATATTTCCTTGACTGTATGACGTATGGAACCATCTTGTAAAAACCACAAATGCGATTAAATCAACATTTCACGTTTTGGAAAAGTTCGATCCAAATACTAATTTAACTCTTAAACCGTACCAAAAGCTGTCCGTTGATAATTCATTTCTTGAGGATTTTTACCTAGCGGCTAAGTTGGAAACCTATTTTGTTGAAAACTGTTTTCGTTGAAAACTTAATATCAGCACGACATTATGTCTTTAATTTCTATAATAATTGAATTTTCTAAGCAAAATCTTTGTTCAAAATTCACTGATAGTTTAGCAATGCCCTATTACTGCGGTTGCCGGAGAATTAACATTTTTGAATCGTTGGCCACTCTTTTACAAATTACAGCAATTTTTTCAACTAAACACATCCTTGAATTTATTAACTAATTTGCGAATTGTTTGTTTACTTGGACAATTATGCGTACCGAAAAAGTAAAATATTCGAAGCGTACCTTTATAGAACGCAGATTTTTTAGTACGTCTTTTTACTTTTGTGTTTCTGTACGAAGTACGGCTTAACGATTGAAATTCTAATAAGTTATAGATGGATGCTCTAAAACATCATAATTAGAATGAATTGACATTTGGAAGTTAACAATTTAAAGTTGCTATTTAAAAATGCTATAAATGGTCAAATAATCCAATCAATTTGAGGTCAACGTAATAAATGACAAAATGTTAACCATTTTATTAAATTTGATATAAAAAACACCTCTTCTATTTTGATGATACGAGTATATCTCTTTAGGGATAGATTTGAGACTGGATCAATTAGTACCCGTGTTTGAAGACAGGTGGTATTGTTCACGGAAGTAGACATTACCGTCATGTACAGTTATTCTTCGAAAGATACCGTAGTAAATTTCAAACTGATTCATAGGTTAGTTTTTATTTGGAAGCCGATTGTGTGACACATATTTAGTGTTTTTCGATAAAATGAAAAAAAAGCAATATCGATGCGTAATTTGCTTTTTATTTTTGGATGGAAAAACATGCAAAGAAATAAAAACGAAGTTGGATGCTGTGTACGGGAACCCTTCACCATCTATGACCATCGTAAGATATTGGTTCAACGAATTTAAACGTGTCGCATATGCGTTTTTGATGAAGAACGGCCTGGTCGCCCGGCAGACGTGGTCCAGGTCCATGACATGATTCTCGCAGATCGCTGAACTAAAGTGCGCGAAGTAGCAGAGGCCGTAGGTGTGTCGTACGGAACGGCAATTGATATTTTATATGATAACGGTGGACAACAAGTGCATACGGCTGCCACTGTTGAAGCAGTGTTTGGACCTCTTCACGCGAAATTTGCAGGAATTTTTGTGTCAGGTCGTCACCGTCGATGAAACCTGGATATATTTGTATATGCCATACACCAAGCGACAATCCAAACAATGGATTTTTTCTGGTGAATCTGCTCCGAAGAAAGTAAAGACGGCCTCGTCGGCCGGAAAGATCATGGCCACGTTTTTTTGGGATTCAAAGGGAATAATCCTCATGAACATTTTGCAGAAAGAAAGAAGATAACAGGACAGTACTATAGTGAATTATTGGACCTATTCAATAAGAAATTGAAGGATATACGGTCTCATTTGGCTAAAACGTAGCCTTTGGACTGATTTGATAAGAAATTGAAGGAGACACGGCTCCATTTGGCTAAAACGAGGTCTTTTTTCATCACCATAACGCATTAACACATTTTCCGGAATTGCGCGATCAAATTATATGAATTGAGTTACGCCCGACCTGGCTCACTGCGACTTCTTTCTGTTCCCTAACATAAAAATTTGACTCGGCGGAAACAATTTAGCTCAAACGAAGAGGACATCGCCGAGATACAAGCGTATTTTGCAGGGTTTGACAAATCGTACTTTTTGGAGGGTTTAAAGAA
The DNA here is from genome assembly GCA_024586415.1 of Phrixothrix hirtus. Classification (NCBI taxonomy): domain Eukaryota; kingdom Metazoa; phylum Arthropoda; class Insecta; order Coleoptera; family Phengodidae; genus Phrixothrix; species Phrixothrix hirtus. Next base: position 4,091 of record JAHWXV010495491.1, on the reverse strand, counting down.
GTGACAGAAACGCTGTAAAAAGTGTATAGATCTCAAAGGGAAGTACATTCCAAAATAAAAAAATTAATTTGCAAAAAAACTTTCGTCTTCATTCATAACACGGGTAGGTATTGATCCATCCTCATAATTCATACTTTAATAATTTTGAATTTCTTACTCACATTTGCGCTGACTTCACTGAATTTTTTGTGAATATTAATGCCTAAATATTCTACTTTGTACAGTTGCATACGTATTTCATTAATGAAACAATTACTATAATTGAAGTTGTTTGTATATGAATATGGATTCATTTTTAATTAAATAAAGAATCAGTCATCAAATCTGAATTTAAAATAAATTCCATTTCCAACATTTTCACGAACAAAACAAACTCTCTTTCAGGTTCAGTAACTTATTTATTATCTTGTAAAGCTTGTGTTGAAATTAATGATATTGACATAATTTATATAGGCCGTACCTGCAGAACGTTTAACATACGGTTTATTGAACATCTCAAAGACAGCAAATAATAGAATAAAACAGGATCTTCATCGATCTCGCAACATTGTTCGGGTAACCGAGATTCTACATTCACCCCCCATAGATGATCCTTCACATTATAAAATCCTGTTAATTACTAATAGAAAAAGTTTAAACGTAATATCTGAAATCTTTTACATATTATTAGAAAAAAACAAACACAACGAAGAAACCATTTCAATAAACAATCATATATCTGATATAAAAGGTTTCCTTAGCACAATAATAAATATTTTACATGTAGATACTCTAGACATCGCCAAATCCACTATAACATATTCGAAAAATAATTATATTTGATTTATTTTTTCTTTTAAATCTCATAACGACTTCTACTTTTATTTCCTCCATTTTATTTTAACTTCCTTTGCTACTAGTAGCTGCACCTATTAGTATATTATATCAATTGTCTTCTTATTAATATTTTCTTTACCCTCCGCATCAAAGCATTCCCTACTTCCAAGTTTGCTGTTTGGGAACATAGGTATCACCACCATTCAGTTTCAGGTGTTTTTAAATTTTACTTCACTTCTGCAAATTCTTTTTCAAATTAAAAAAAAATATTAGGGGTTATCATTTACTGACTAAACCGTTTATTTTAACGGTTTTAAGTTTATGTCTAAAAAAAATTTAGTTTTAGTATTATTTTATTTTATAGTACCTTTGTTTACAGGGAGTTTGAAAAAGAACTCCATAGTTTTAATTGATCCTAGAATCTGTACAAAGTGACATACACTATTTTAGTTTATGGTGTTTGATTCATCAACTGTCCAAGTTTTGCTCCCGTAAATGCGAGAATTCAGTTTCTGCAGTTGGCAGGCTTGTTTGACTTTGAGAATAATGGCGCTAGTGCTCAGTTCAGTTCAGACGTTCAGTGCAGTGCAATGGCTACTCTGCAACAGAAGGCGCCGTGTGTTATTTGGCTTGTGTAAACTGAGTCTGTTATAATAGTGCAACGTAATTTTAGACGTCAGTATACAGCAAAAACTATCCGTAATTGGTTAAAGTCTTTCAAGGAAACCGGTAGTGTTTTAAAAGTAAAATCGCCAGGTAGACCAAGAACTTCTGAAGCTACTGTTGAACAGATCCGTGTTTCGTGTTTTCGGAGCCCAAAGAGGTCATTAGCCAGACGTAGTCTGCTGTGTTGGTGAATACGTGGCGAGAAGTGGAATATCGTCTCAACGTGTGTAGGGGAACAAATGGATCCCACGTTGAAGTTTACTAACATTAAAAAGAACTTGAAGGTAATCTCTTTCATTGTATGTACTCGTTCATGTAGTTTTCAATTAATTTCACCATTAAATTTATACATAAAACTAGGGAGTTCTTTTTTAAACACCCTATATTATTAAAATTACACATAAATTAACAATGAGGTATTTATAAGAATAAATTTCATATTATATATTATTATCATAACTTAATTTGGTTTATATGATTTGTAGATACATTTAATCGTTGATGTACACTTTTAATGCTTCCTTACGTAAGCTATGATGTAAGCGAAGAAGATGTACCCTGGATATTATTAATTTAACGTTATTTAATATCTTAGGAAGGTAATCGAAAACCTTCGAGTAGATAATTTGATTAAAAAGTAAAATGTTTGGAAGACTGAACAAATCCGTGTTTTTATTTAATTAAAAACTATTACTATTTGAGGTACATGCAGATTTGACGGAACAAGTCTATTAGTTTTCGTATAAGAAATTGATAAGTTTAACTTTATGAAATTACTAAGAACGAGTAAGTGACGTGAGGTCTGTAGTTTAAGTGGCAATGAAATTAGCATTACACCATAGAATCAATTTGTTAGTAAGACTAAATTTGTAGTTCTGTCTTCATTTAGTATACACGCTGTTTACCAAATCAGGAGCATTACGTTAACAACAGGTGCTTCTTTACATGTACAACAAACATAGCCTGAAAATTGTTTTCTAAAGTGTATAGTTTTTGAAATATTTGCTATTAAAGTTTTGAGTTCATCCTTGTATTTTAATATGGACTACGATAATAGTAGTTAGGTGATACGCATTATAGCTATTTAGTAATGTTATAGTAGACAGCAATACAACTGTAAAATGAAACGGATGATTAAGTATACAACGAAAGTCTCAGGGCAGACGTTCTGTACATAAAAAGAATTGTCTGTAACTGTGTTACGGCGTCATAATGGTCTACGTAATAATATTTGAAATATAAAGTAAATTTATTATGTTATCTTCATTATAAAAATTGAATAATAAAATTTTGAATGATACCGAATAATATAAGTAAATCGAATATTTTAAAATAAATATTGTAGAAGGTATTCTATAGCTATTTTGATAATATTCGAAATGTAATAGTAGCGAAGCTAGAGAATGATTGCTTAGTTGTTTAATGGTGGTAAACCACATCGAGAGATTGAAAAATTAACAAAAATAACGGGTCATATAGTTGGATATATTATAAATAAATATCTTAGTGATGCAGGAGTATGCAACAAAGTACATTCAGGTTGATCTAAGATATTAACAGAACGTGAAGCCAAACACATTGTAAGAAGTCTGCAAAAGAATCCACACATTAGTGTTCGTGACATTCGTATAAATTTACAATAGGCCAGAGAAAAAATCTCAATATTGAAATGGTTGGACGTACACCATACGCTAACACAACTATCATAGCCGTATTTCACGCACAAAACCTTTTATTATTGCTAAACATAGATAATGGCGAGTAAGCAAGTAAGCAAGACACAAACCTACCTATGGAGTTCTGGATATGCATATTATTCAATGATGAATGTAATTTTGAAGTATCTGGGTTCTAATTACGACGAAATGTTTGGCACAAACCGGCAACAGCACATACAAGAAAGGCCATTACACCACCAGTAAAATATGGAGATGGTTCGAGAGTGATATGGGTTGTATGTCAGAGTGAATAATCTACATTTCATCTACGGAATTATGGAGGGTTTGTATACTTAAATATTTTTTAAAAATATTTAAAGGTAAGTGCGCAAAAGCTTGGTATACAACATAACTTTATTTTCCTACAAAGCAATAACCCAAAGTATTGTGCGCACATTGTAAAAGATAGGATTTTGTATAACACAACCGGACGATTGGAAACTCTACCCCAGTATCCCGACCTAAACCCCATTGAACATCTTTGGGCATACTTGAAGAGAATCTTACATCAGAGAAGTATATTGTCAAGAGAGCAGCTTAGCGCGATCTTACACGAAAAATACTTAAAATTAACTGTGACATAACACAAAAATTAGTTGAATCAATACACGCTAGGTTATAGGTTATAGATTACTACAAAATACCAACAACTGCCATAAGACCTACATGTATATGCATGTTTTACTACTTGCAATTAAAACTCTAAAGTGGGCAAATACTTTTGTGTCGTTTGTTTTACACATTATATTGTATATGTTACTCATTTTGTAAATACATATTACGAATTTTGAATTATATATACAGTGGAGTCCGGATATAATGAACCCGCTTTTAGTGAACTTCCGGCTAAAGTGAACGCTACTTCAGGTATCCTAATTTTTTCCCATAAGA
>JAHWXV010495474.1:0-10347 GCA_024586415.1 Phrixothrix hirtus | reverse complement strand
AAAATAGAATAATAAATGTTTTCGTTTTTTTAATGCGTAAATGCGTATTTATTTGGGAGTGCACATGCTCATGTGCACTTATTAAGGAACCGCCGCTGAACCAAGTTAATCTAGGCGAGTTTCCGAAAAATCCTTATGTAACATAATAGAGTATAGATAATAAATAATAAAGAGAAAATATGCGAGAACAGTATTAAATGTAATAAGAACAACTCACAGGAATGACAGCGTTTCACTCACTTTTGAAGTGTTTTCGTGAGGCAGAATAAATCATCTGAAGCACAGTAACTCAGTTTATCAACGAAGGCAAAAGTAAAATTCCAAGCAATGGGAAGAAAGAGATCGAGAACGGGTACATTTGACGTATGAATGCATCATTGCCTGACGCTATATTTTCGATAAGTGGATACCAAAGAAAGTAAGTTCAAAGCTTTATCACGATTAATGCTAGAAGAATGCTGATTTTGATCAAAATCCATTGTAACAGATATTGTGAAGGTAATCAAAAATACAAAATCGGCGTGTTTTAGACACTTCTCCCAGTACTATTAAAAACATAGGTATTTGCAAACAAGATCGAATTATTAATTTTCGAAATTTAAGCAGGTTATAATTAGAGCTTCAATTGAGACAACTCGACAATATTGAAGGTAAAACGGATATAAAGTTTATGTTACTTACTTAAGTAGATAAACTTTCTAATTAGATACAATTTTTAGTTTTTGTATAAGCAAAAGAAAAATCACCTTCAACTTCTTATTAAAAAAACTAGACTAAATACAGAAGACCAAGAAAGATTGTACTGATTGAACCTAGAGCTTTTAGCAGGGTGTAAACAAAATAAGCTATTACGTACGTATTTGTGGGCGATCTTCATGATGGAAGCAACGAAGAGACGACTTTTGTAAAAAAAGTGTATACAACTTGTACTGGTACTGATAAAAAAAATGCTTATCTTCTTCTTCCTTCTTATTAGAAGACATTCATGTATATTCATTCTTACAGATTACCATATCATCATTTTTTTGGCCATTTTATTGACCTTCTTACCGCTGGTAACTTGTTTGTTGTTACTTTTATATTACTATTGTCCGTGTTCCTATTTGTATGTTCGGTCCATACTCTCTTCCGGTTTTTTTTAATCCATTGATTTATATTTCAACTTTACAAATGCACCTTCTATCTTCATGTAGAATAGTTTGTTTCCTATCAAAGGCATCTCAGTTGACAAATAAGGTATACCTATTTAAATAGTCTGGAAGGTAGGTGGTTAGTGGTTCCATCATTAACAAGGTTATGGCCACCGTATTTTGGGATGCTTGTGGTGTTATCTTTATAGATTATCTACAAAAGGCCAAAGAAAACACAAGAAAGTACTACGCGGCGTTATTAAACCAGCTGATTGAAAAATTAAAGGAAAAACGACCGCATTTGGCAAGAAATAAGGTTGTTTCATAATGACAATGCACCGGGTCATTCATCGAACGTTGTCACGGCAAAATTAGTTGAATTGCGATTCGAAATACTTCGTCATGTATCTTGCAGGCCAGATTTAGTTCCATCTGATTTTTTCTTGTTTCCAAACTTGAAAAAATCGCTAGGTGGAAAGAGATTTTCATATAATGAGGAAGTGATTGGAGAAATAAATGATTATTTGACTCATCCTATTATAGTGAAGACATTAAACTACTCGAACATCGTTGGAACAAGTGCATCGAGTTAAAAGGGGATTATCTCAAAAAATAAATAAAAAAACTTAAATAAAGTACCTTCTTTTGTACCACTTACCTTAGTTTTCAGACCACCCTCGTATAAAAATATGTATGAATATTGAATTGAAAAAAACTTTAAGAGAATCTACAAACTGTTTAACCAGAATTATGAATATACTAGTGTACAGCATGAAACAAATTTAATAAAAATAAAATTATTAAAGATGCATATCAATATTGTGAAAATAAATAAAAATTCTCTTAATTATTATTTAATAAAGGAAAAGTAACGCGTGAGCGTTACAAGTTTTCAATTAAAAATGTAGGTCAAAAGATTATAGCTTTCCGTAAAAATCGAGTTAGAGGTTATAACATAAATTAAGTCGGGCCAAGTTCGTTTTTCGTAATAATTCATTGAAAGCATGAATTAACTAAGTTTGTTTTGTTTCGCCTCCTAGCGAAATTTGATTACACATTGACATTTTAAATTGTTTTAATGAAAAAAACAGTATAACTCCTTAAACAAAATGACCAACCCTCATTTCTTAAAAGCGTGATAATCTCGTAATAGACGTCGTTTAATTAATTTGATTTAAAAAACATTAAACTCTTTTTTCCATCAACATTAATTTATTTAAGAAATATTACAACAATCGACAGAACAGTATCTTCTTAGGGATTAGGCAAAGTAATTTTTATAAGTTTACAGAAGTTTACCCATATACGAGTATAATTACATTGTGTTCAATTGACTCTAAAAGTATTTGAAATACTAGAAAATATATTCGTTGAGTCTTAACGTAATGTATGTAGATATGTATTTGAACTACTTGAAAATTATTGGAACTCCCTCTAGTCATTACATATTAAACTTGTTGGTTATAACTTTAACTAAATATGTACTGAATGTGATAACTCTTTTCACAGCTTGTTTCTCATTGTTTGAAAAATCTAATAAGATATTTGAAAACGAAATGAAATTTATTCATTTTTGTTACAATTTATAGTAATAAGTTTAACTCCTGTAATTTATTATGCGTAAATTGTGTTAAATCTCATTGGGTAAGTATTTACAATTTGAAGATATGTACGTATTTACAATTTATTTCATTTATTCATTACAAATTAAATTCATTTTTAATATTTAAAATACAGCAAAAGGAAGTTGGTCGGTGGTAAATTTTTAAATACACCTACATAGACAACTGCGTGATCGATTTGAAAAATCAAATATAATTTTGTTGAGTCAAGGTAGTGGAATCAATTTCACTTTACGTGACTGCGGTAAACAGTTGTAGCAATGCGTATTCTGATAATAAAGAGTTGAATCAGTGTCTGCTTGAAAATTTTACAATAACGATTTTATGATAAAGCTTCGAATAATTTTATTTTTCAGGTAGGACCAAAGCTTTTGATAATTTAGGTTCCAGGTAGTTTTAGCTCTTGATTCTTGTAAAGATACGCATTATATTCGACTCACCCTATATATGTAACTTGTAAATATATCATAACGATATTCTTTAATATGCCAATTCGACTTTCTGAACTCCTCATTTTTCTACTTTTAATGCACTATTTTTTGAAAAATCTATACATAATAGAAAAATTCGATCTTATTTTAGTAATCAGCAGCTGAAATTACCCTTTAGACAATTATATTCAACGAAGGTAACAATGTTTCCAAATTTGCATAAAATTTTAAGAAATTCCTTAATATTTATTTCAGTCTTTCCACATGTGATAATGTTACTGTGATTTCTTTAGAATAATATCTAAACGGTACTTAATACGTTTTAATAAATGCGTTTATACGAGGGGTACCATTTATATTGTTAGCCAATAATAAAGAAACAGTAATTTATCATTGAAAATTGATTTATTGTTTTTCAAATATTCTCCCTTATCATCGATACACTTTTGCAGGCTTTCGAACCAATTGTCAAAACATTTTTGCCATTCTATTTGAGACATCTCTAAAACATGGTTTTTGAACGCATCTGCGGCTTCTTCCCCCGACGAAAACCGTTGTTCGCGCAATTTATTCTTGACGTTCGGGAACAAAAAGAAGTCATTGGATGCCAAATCAGGATTTTACAGCGGATGACCCATTAATCTGATTTTTTGAATGTTCAAATAATCGGTTGTTAGACAAGATGTTTTCAAATTATGTGAAATCCAATGAGAACAAACCTTATTCAAGGCTAAATATTCATGCAATATTTTATATATGCTGGGCGAACTAATCTATAAGGTTGCCCCAATCTCAAAGAATGTCACATGATGATCTTGCATTATCAGTTTTTGCACAGCATCAATGTTTTCTGGCACAACAACTGATTTTGGATGACCTTCAAGAATTTCGTCGGTGAGCTAACAGCGGCCACGATTAAACTCTTTATACCAGCGTTTCACAGTGTCAAACGATGGGGCTTCGTCGCCAAAAGTAGAAGTAAGTTGATCGATACACTCTTGTCTAGATAATCCACGTCGAAGGTTGCAATAAATCATCGCCACAATTTTCAAGTCACTATAAACACCACTAATCACGCTCAAATTCCAAGGTGTTCTGAATAAGCTTATATTCAAATATGTCAAACTTTCCATTACAAACGTTAGATGGCGTCTTAAATACACTCAGCCTCCAAGGCTCACAATATAAATAGTGCCCCTCGTTCACATCATAGAATGGTTCAAATTTCCAATTAGGCAGGTTATACCTATTTTATACATAAACACGGCAATGATATTACAGAAAAACTTTGACAGTAGATAAACATCAAACAGTAAATGCGTTGGCTTAAAAATCGTAAAATATCTTCTTTTTATTAAAACAATAGTACACCTCTTATGCATAGTAACAAATTTGGAAAATTGTTAAATGTTTAGATAATTCTCACTATAAACTGTTATAGTTTTCACTTTTGTTATATCAAAACTAAATAACCATACATAATTATTGTCATTACGAGTCTATTAAAGATTTGCACGTATATACTGTAATATTATAAACAATTTAATAAGATTACTCCAAATTAATAACAATTATATTTCCAATATTAACTAAGAGTAATTTATATTTAGAGTTCATTTACCTGAAAGGATAATAAAATGATAGCAAAGCTATGTAAGTATTTATAGGTCTATTTCCTTTCACATAATTAACGTACAATTTCTGCTGGGTATATTCAGTAAACGTCTTCGCTGTTGATTACCTAAAGTCGAGTTCAAAGGGCCCGCTTGATGCTTGGGAACCTTAGACTGTATTTTACAAGTTTTATTGGAAAAAACTAACTTTTTCTAAACGATCACATCACATTAATAATACATTATTTCAAATTGATAAGTTGTAAAAACATAGTTTACTTTATTATACTAACAATTATTATACTAACAATCGGGAGGTTATAAAAAGAATCGTGAATATTTACTCTAGGGAATACTCAATCAACTCGGCGTTAACTATAAAGATAAAATTTATTAAAAGTTAAATTGGCTAACAATTTCCAAAGAGATCAAGTTGGCTTGCATATGTATATGTATTTATCTTTGAGGACTTAAAATTGCGAGATTTATTGTAAAATTTCGTTTAATTTTACATTATCAAACAAAGTATTTTATTCGTCTAAGGCCAATTTACGTTTAGCTTACATAAGCAATTAAACAAAGAGCTAAAATTAACAGAAATTAAAAGCGGATAATCTAAAGGGGCGAAATCACAAAAACAACAAGTGATCATAAAATAATAACGCCAACGAATAATAAAATTGATGATTTTGAATATTAGCTGCCATTTTAACACATGCTTCACTAAAACAAGGAATAATCTAAGGAATTACTTTTTATCAATTTATTGTGCTTTTTATAAAAAAAACCCTCTCTATATCTTTCTGGAATATAAATATGTTCAGTAGGTCCTAAATGTTGATCTAAAAATTGGTTCTATCCATGTCAACAAGAAATAGGTTAAACATTTAAACACGTTGTTACACAAAGGTAAAAAATATAAAAAGACTAAAAAATTATAATCACTTAATTCTATGAGATAAAATACAAACATAAACACGAAAAAAGAACGAATGCGATAATTTACACTTGAAAGGGTGATTTATTACTACGTAGAATTTTTATTTTGCAGGAAAAGGAACTACGAAAATTAGCAGTCCTGGAGTTTTTTTCATTGCTCTGAACCATGTTAAATAAGTCGTTAAACCCAAGACTATTACAAAGGATTTCCGTTAAGTTTAAAAAATATGTTTTCTAATAAGAAAGTCATTAGGGCAGCTGGATATTTTACCCTACTTTACTTCCAAATTTCATTTTTTGAATTATGTTTACGTATATAGGTTTTCTACCTTTGATTTAAATTATCTGCTGTATTCATTATAAAATTAAGCAAATCAATAGAAATGAAATATGGATTTTCAAGGTATTCTAATAGTTCCAATCATACGTTATGATTTCGACCGCAATAAATTGAAAAAATTTAATTTCTATTGCATGGGTTTGTTATATGCCTAAGTATATATTTAAATGTATTAGGGAATATCCCTACAAGATTTCTATTCAATTTCGTTCATTTCTATTCGATTTTAGAATAAGGTTGTCACGATTTTTATTAAAATATTATTCATTTTACACCTATTACGTAATTGAAAAGAGTAATGTTTTCTAAAGAGCTTTGACTTAAAAAAATGTGTCGCAGTATTTTAATTCAAACTGAAACTAAAACTTTCAATTTAATTTATTTAATAACTAAAATAGTGAATTTCATTTTATTTGTTTCACTAAATGATATTAACTAACCAATCTAATTGATAAAATTATTACAATAATTGCTCCTACTCATAATGTATAAATGGTTTAAGGCAAAATTTAGCGATAAACTTTCTTCAATAATTAATTAATATTAAATTTATAGAAAAAGAAAAGAAACGCAAATTTAGGTAGTTATAGAAATAATCCATTCGGATTTGTCAACAATAAAAAATTCAAACCATATTATGGAAAACTGAATGATATTTACTAAGTACAACACTTAATTTTATCTATAATAAAATTTAAAATGAATAGCTCTGTATTTTTATTACCTTTTAACGTGATAATTTGTCAATAGTTTCAGCACTGTGCAGACGTGTGTTAAATATCGTCCTTTGTAATTTTGTATTTAATGACTAATTAAGACTTAACTTGTGCGTTGCATATTGATACAAAGCGTCATAAGAAACAAAACGACTATTTCAAGGCAACCGTAAAATGTTCCACCTGCATTATTATACGGATATACTTTCTTATAAACAATGGCAGATATTTATAACCTATCGATTTTATAGTGAATACCCAAAAGCATACAAACGTTTGGAATAACGGACTCGTATGAATGAACAATAAAAAAGAGCAACGCGGTTCCAAACGTATGGGGCACGTACAAAAACATAATAAAATGACGCAGTTACGAGGGGTTGGTTGAGTGTATTTAGTTTTCTGCTGCGTGGCAATAATCATGTAAAAAGTCTGCTCATTCTCATAGCTATCAGTGTTGAGCAGGCCCACCAAAGAAATAATAACCGAATTCCCGAAAGGCGCAACGACGTCTACGAACTTTCAGTGCAAAGTACGTCTATTAATTGGTATAGCAGAACTTACATGAAAACCTCAAAACAACGAAAAGGTATTCTTTCACTTAAAACTGCAATTTCACAAATTCCTCTATATTTAAATTTAAATAAAACAGGTGCTTATTGCAAAAACATTTCAGGAATTCGATTCACATTGTTTGAAACTAACCTCGTTACAATGAACGTTGCAACATAAAAACAAAGCTATCGAAAAAACTAATTCTTATAATTCAAAATCAAAGTCAGATTTGCAACTTAATTAAAATAATCAACCAGCTCCGGAAACGTTTAGATATGCATATCCAATCAGAAAATTGACATATTTGTCAAATCCTTTAAATTACCTGAACCTTGTCACAGGATAAACTGACAATAACGCACGTAGCAGAAATTACGGGTGTTTAACCACGGCTGGCAAAGCTACAGTGGAGCGAGGTGTGGTTCATCGATACTTGCGAGACTAAACACTGTAGAATCAAGACAAAATCGGTAAAAGGTAGGCGCCACTCTTCTCAAGTCGAAACTGTAATTAGGCGATGTTTTCGAAACACCCTATATATCACGATGTTAGTAACCTACCTTAAAAATGGAGAGAGACACTCTAATGGTACCGTAGATACGGGATCAAAACTGAAAGAAATATTCTAATGCTAAAAGTGCTCACTATTTATAACGGTTCCTGTATATAAAAATCAATGCAAAATGCTGACAAAATCTTTAAATATTATTTACGTTACTTGAAAAAATTGAGGGCGTAAGCACCTTAAATGAAATAGCCAAAGCAGGTTTTCAGAACTGACCACCCTGTATATTGTTAATTTATATAATTGAACTTTAAATGTTTATGAAAGTGTTATGTTTAATTAGAAATAAATGCTTTATGACTTTAGTTACTGAAAATTACTGACTTGCTATCTAACTTATTATACGCGCACTGTATAAATCCGATTAGCAGTAAGATTTACGTTGGTAAAATAATAACCAAAATTTAGCACAAGGACACCTTTATATAATTAAGTTTGCACGAGAAACACCCATAAATTCAACAATTGTTTACGAAATTAAATAGGACTTAAATTCTAGGAACAAAGAGACATTGGCTAGCGGAATCTAGATCCGAAATTGTTTATTTACAAAATCTAGCTTGTTATTACAACTATAAGTGATTTATTGACGGTGACTAAAAATAAACGAACCTCAGATTTCGCTAACGACACTTAACAATATTTACAAGAAAATCCATAAGCAAAAATATTTTTATGTGGGTACCCAATTATCAAAAGTTTCATTAAACAATTTAACTTACCATAATCTAGTTATAAAATTTACAGAAAATTAGCTTGCAACAATTTACATGTATATGAATAACTTAATAACCAAAAAAAAATGTTTATTTAACCAGTAATTATTAATAGATCATAATCCATTCATTTTAATTCTCTCAAAATAAATAGAAACAACAATCTCCTTTTTATTACGTTATGAAAATTTGCAAACTAAAATGGTCTTGATAAATTACTTTAAAACTCAAAAGGTGACAGATCCCCTTCTTGTATACAGATAAAAATATGTGGAGAGCACTTACTATTTTTGATGATTCTAACGTTGTTTAAACTTAAGAAAAAGCCGCCCTTGTGTCCTAATTACATGAAAACCCCTCTCGGGTGGAACTATACGGAACGATACCTGTCTAAATCTTACCCAATTTCGAATACCATTATTTCTGAAAACCCCAACTTCAACACCAATGGCCTAGTAGTTTGATAACTTTGACAAACACAGTTTCAAAATCTAAAAATTAAAGACCCAATGCATTATTTAAGCTAATTTTTCTCTCCGTAAACTATGTCGTTTAAACCTGATAACTAACTAACTTTTCGTTTTCCCCCTAAGAATCTTAAAACTGCATATTTCTCAACCTTTGCGTTGGAGCCAGATATCTTGGAACGTTTTGTAATCATCTTGATGCAAAAATAATTTTAAACAAGGTTTTCACATTCTCATATACATTACTTATTTGAGATTTTGCTTGTATAATTTTCGCATGGATATGTAAGTATACAGGTCACTTTGACACGTGTTTCAATGGTCCCCTACTGTTTAATCAGGCGACAACACTGAAGTCACCGTCTGTGAGAATACAAAATAATTGACTTCTCTTTAACATGGCGTATTTTTACTATGTATTTCTGCAATGAATAATTTTATATATAATACGAGGTGGATCTAAATAATTTTCTATTTTAACCTATTTACTTCTAAGGAAAATGATTTCTTACTAAATTTAAAAGGAATCCTACTCTAATTAAATTTATTTAATACGTAGTGTATACAGTCATGCATCATTGATATATTATTATTACATAAAGCTTTACAAAACGCAGCAAGGGCTAACTCTAGAAGACTTTCGTTATCAGATTTTGTAACGTTTCCCTGAAAAGTAGTGACATTACGTAAAACGCGATTAAACGAATTGACACAATTCGAGGCGTGTTCACGTTATAACAGTGAAATACCCGACGACCTAGATGTTACACTAGGTGTATTACTCTCAGACAACCGAGGGGAGTTCTCTGAAATACACTACTCCGCGTCAAACTAGATTGTAGTTGCTTCAGTAATGAAACTAGTCCAATGCGCCTAAACATATATTTATCCCGAATTGCATACATAACAAGAATAATATATATTACCGACTGTAATAATATATAATATCACATCCAGTGTAATTGTTGTTGCTCCCATAACGGAATACAATTGAGTACGACGTCGTGACGCCCCTTTGCTTCGAGTTACATCAGTAGTGGCGACATGGCGACACGTAAGAACATTGCGTCGTTCTCAATATTGTAATTGCCCCAGTAACGTGCTGAGAACGACGTCGAACGTAATGACGCGTCTCTATCCCGGCTTGCTTCAATAGCGGGAACATAGAACTCTTCTAGCATTGAATTCAACCCCTGTCGACTGTATACTTCCGTGGCTGCTAGAGTAACAGGACGCAGGTCTCACAGTAATCC
>JAHWXV010495419.1:0-10412 GCA_024586415.1 Phrixothrix hirtus | reverse complement strand
TTTTCTTTAGGTCTCCTTAGGTCTACTGTACCAGAGGCCGAGTTCGTACTGTAAGTAAACTTATTATAAGAGGACATCTTGTCGTTCGGGTGTTCTTTGTGATTTTATTTTTTTTATAGTGAACGACTGGCGACCTATTTGCTCTTGACTGTACTCTATTTTTTTTTACTTTTACCTTAAGCCGATTTTGACGTTATCCGAACTGAGAAGAGACCAACCATGAAGTGTTTTGCTTGACAACTTTATACCTACACCGATTACACCTTACCCCCCCTACTCTATCGCATAGCTACTGAGCTAGAATCCGTGGCAAAGTTTACAATTTATTTAGTAGTTAGCATTCAGTGCACCTGCATTAACGCAAGGGAAAATATTTTTAACCAACTTTCGTGTTTAAAAATGTTCTACGTCGTTTTAAACCACTATAACATCATGTATAATCAATTCTTGTGCGAATATACTTAAACGTAATTTGTTTTTCTGATAAATATCTTCTTAATATTAATGTTTGCAATCAATGCGTTGTGTATAATTTAAATTTTGCGAAAATAGTTCAAAATAAAAGGGTAAATAAATTTCATTAAAATTTGACGTAATTTATAGCAGTAATAAAATCTTTTCGTCCAAATTAATGTGTATCAAACAGGCTTTGATATTATATATACTTACCAAAATTGCAACTGATGTCAAAATTAGATATTTCACAAATAACTCTTTTAATAATTAATTCATAAATAATTTTCTACGCATAATTTAGGGAATTTAAAATAATATATTCTACTGCATTTTTTAAAGCAGCTGACAGACATGAACCCGAAAAAATACAAGACTAGTAAACATAAAGTAATATTCTTTGTAAACAGAAAAAAGCAGTATTTGTGTTTTTAATTACGTTACACAGTTAAGTAGTCAAGTCCGTATCCGAGATTTTTACCCGAAAATTTGCAAACGTTTTTGTGTCAAATTAGATTTATGTTATGCTCCTTATTTTCTAGACAGCTTGTATAAAACAAAGAATATTTTGTGGTGCTTCAATAGTGTTTCCATTCTTTTCTTATATCTCTTTCCTCTTCCCTATTTCGTTCGAAATAGTGGAACAGTGCTCACAGTCTTGTAGTTATAATTTTTCGTCGAAAAATAACATTTTTGCCCTTTTAGTAGACACAATGCAGGTTTCCCATCTTGGCTAATAGCGGAAATAAAAACAATCTACAGCTCTTAGTTGCAAAAGCAGTTGTAGTTGAAGGGGTTAGAAGCAGAATGATATAAATGCCTAATTTTACCAAAAATCAAAAAACCACATAGTTGTGAACTCAAAATATACCAGGTGCCCAAAACTTGGACCGAATATTTGTTGTCACAACGAATCAACAAACTTCTTATGAACCTTCGTACATCATTCGTTACGAGCAAGATTATCTTTGTGTTAAATTATCGCCGAAATTTATAAATTCTTTTGCATGTTTTCGGAAATAAGTTTTAACGTTCGTTTTATTGACTTAACTTATACTTCTGCTCATTGGCGTTGGTAATGTGGTAGAATATTAGGTAACTGTTCTTTCATCGGAAGGGGCGAAAAAATTTTACTAAATAAATTAACCATAATAGCAACATACATCCCAATGCGTCCATCATTTCCTTGTGTTCTTCTTTAAAGTTGGTCTAACAACTCGATATCGCAATCTAATGGTTGCAATTTTGCTGTTAGTTTTGTAACAAAAGGTTCCCAAATTGAAACATGATGACATGCCTCACTAAACCATGTCCTAGCTTTACCTTCAAAGGGACCTACCGTTAAATTCGAAAGTGTGTTTAACGAAACATTCCTAGACACACATCATTTGTTCTAAAAATGCTGCGACCGAAAGTTTTTTAATGGTTCCCGTAAAAGTTGAAATACTATTTGACTTGTCACTCTACTTGGAGGCGAAGAAACAACTAGGGAAGCAGTCGCATTTTTTTTATTCCATGTTGTCACGTGAGTATCGATCAAAATCAAAATAACAATGCGGGTCTAAATTACGCGACGTCGCGAACAAAAGTAAAAGAGTTAAAATGTCCAATAACTGCAAAACTAATTGATTTGCATCAAATAAGAAAGTTATCCCAACAACCCCTTTCAAGTTAAAAGTTCAAAATCGACTTCTATTATGCCTCATTTCAACGACATTCTAAGTATTGGGCGCAACAAAGGCTGAATTAGAAAGACTAGTTTTATATACCCAGGACACTTGAATAAAATAAACCAGGATTTTAACTACAAATTCATTAAAATAAAATTCTGAATAATAAATATTTTCTACTGTAAAACCATGGGCATTGCATTCGCAATTTGATGTGCGTATGTATACCCTTTAAATGATTCGTTGCCCTTAACTGAATTATTAAAAATGGACAAATAGTTTTATATAACCGAAATAATACTTGCTAATAAAAATGAACGTTACACAGTGATAATAACTAAATTTTATTTTGCGGGTATTTACCTTCGTATATTTAAACTTCCGGCACTCGTGCCGGATCTAGCGGACAAACAAGATTTAGAGGTTACTAATCGTCTATATGATTGGTATTACTCAATTTCGGTTAACAATTGCTCGATATAGCTATTTTAATGATGTCAGGTAACTAGAGCAACTTTTGTCAATATCTTCATAGTTAAAAAGGAATATATTGCACTAAATCAAAAATTAAAACAAGATTTTCATAATAAAGAAATAAGCATACGCCAAATAGGAGAAGTAGAATAAATACATTTTTGTGTACAGGGGTATATCATGGGCACAACATTGTAGAATGGCTTAGAGAAACGAATTTTTTGCACATTTTGCTATCTTTTTCGCAAAAGTAGCACCTTTTTCGTTTTTAAGTTTGATGAGGAACGTGTTCATCTGGTAAGAACTCAGTGCCAGCCACTACTAGTCGTTCTTCAGGCAGTTGTTTTGCTAAATTTGTGAGTTGGGGGCGACGTTTTAGATGGTCTTCAGCCAACACTAATACAGCTTCTTTGAGGAACGTTCTTCAGACATTCAGAGAGCAAAAAAATCACCATTGATCACCTCCGAGTATTTCTCGCTTCGATATAGGTGGCGCGAAGCTTAACAACGGTACCGACACCTTCCTTAGTCGAATTGTAGAAGTAATGATTTCGGGTATGTTCTTATCCAATGTTGTCCCGCCTATAGCACCGTCGTAGTGCATGCTTGATACAAGGATAACATTTTTTTCTTTCCAGGGCACACAAGATACAATTGTAATATTTTCCTGGTAATCAAATATGCTTGGTTGAACCTGACGACGCTTTGTATTTACAAATTTATGGAGAAGTTATCTCTTGGTTTTGAAATAAGTTGGAATAATGTAAACCAGTTGTCGCGCGTTATATTACGCCCTGTGCCTCAAATGGGAATAATTAGTCTCTCGACAATACTACTTGCATCGTTTTGAACAAAATAAGGCTCTTCGGGCTGCTTTCCGACATAAACTTCTAAATTTTGCGTGTATATCGTTTTGGCACTGTAAATATTCTTACGCCATATTTATTAGATTTATTAGGAATGAACTCTAAATTCCTCCAGCTTTTCAACAATCGTAGCGTATTTGCTAATTGTGTAGCTTATATTGCAACGTGCGACAAAAATGTCATATAACTCCCTAATTGTAGTCAATTTATTAATGGATTTTCGCTGTTCCCTTGTTTATCTATCGTCAAAACACAAGTATCTAAGTAAAGATAAAAATCGCTCGGTAGTCATGGTTAACCAAAACTGTTCCACGGCTATACTATTTTTATTATACAATTCCTTAACATTGACACGTCTGCTTCGTAAAATACTGACCAGATAAAGCAGTCTCAGTAAAGGTTTATTTCGACATAGTTTATTATTTTAGCATCCCATTTCCAGCGTGTACCTCTATCATTTTACTTGTGTTTTCTATAATTAGTTCCAATATGTCTCTAGAAAAGAAAAAACTCCAACATTTGATAGGGGTCATAGCAGTTTTACCGTAAGGTTTACATTAGGGAGATGCGTCACTACATTTGGTCTAAAATTTTTGTTAGAAATGTGTTTTCTTCAGATCGTTTTAGCAACCTTTCCCATAAAAGAGGAAACTCGTTGTTTTCTCGGTGCTTCACATATTTCCTCATTGAGCGACCCTGCATTTTGTTTTTTATCACTAGTTTAAACACAATCCTCTTTAGACATTGATGTTTGGTCAATTTAGCTTCTTCATTTTTGGCTTCTTTCCAAAGACGAAGAAACCGTGTCTGCTCCCTTCCATAAACACCCATCTAAAATGTTTATACGTACTAAATTCTTCACTTTGCGCTTAAATAATAAAATATTACCTGAGAAATAAAATTAACACTTTTTTAAAAATAACACTAGACTTGCATTGAGTCTGTCAGACTTGAACCCCAGATAACTAATATTCTATACGACCTATTGGAGCTCACTTTTGCATCTAATAACTTAAAGCTATACAGTATAGCATTGGACTAAGACACACGATCCCTAAATTACTTTTAAAAGTACATCTCTCAGGTCTATGAGATTTGGTGCAAGTGCTGGAAGGTTAAAATCAAAATTTGAATATCTAATCATTATTCAGTAAATTAGCGTACATGCATTTAGTACTAGCAAAGTGCACAATGATTTGTAACAAAGCAGCATGAACGTATGAATCATATACAATCATTGCAATGGATCGTAGATTGGTCGAAATTAGAACATTAAAAAGGACCATCGTTGATGCTAGTCAATCTCGCCAAATCATCGCTGAAGATCATAAGTATATTTTAATCCTATGGAAGAATATCCAGAAAGCAATGTTGGGAATTTGACTAGGTAGTTTAATGTTCTAAAATTTGATTTTTAAGGGACAATGAGGGAGTGTTTGCTTCGGATTTCTTATTTCCAGTGGGTTCAGGAGCCAGTGAAAGCTGGCCACCTTCTGCGGTTGAAATTTTGTGAATGGGTACTAAATTAAGATGCTGATTTTCTGGACGAATCATGTTTAACGAGAATTGTGGTTATTAATTTTCATAATGTCCGGCTATGGAATAACGAACATCCAAAAGAAATGCGGCCAAATTCGTTTTAGAAACAATTCGCCAGCAATAGTGACTGGAATTGTTCAAGATTTTCTTAAAACTCCGACACTCTTATCCAATAGATTAGAGGGACCATATTATTTGGCGCTTAAAAAGAATATAGAATTATTAGATGTTCCTTTAGAAACATGCAGCGGAATAGTATACATGCATGACGGTGCACTTCCGCATTCCTGTCAGGAAGTTTCTTAACAAAAAATTTGTTGAGAAATGTTTTCAAGAAGGTATGTGCAGCGATTACCTCAATCTACCAACATCCTCTGATAGATTTCTATTTTTAGGGAATTTTTAAATATATGATTTATAAAAGTTCTGTAGCAATTAGGAAAGGACTGTGGAAACGGATACATATAGCATCTAATGAGATTTTTGAATTACGTGTTCTTCTACATCTATTTCCTTTTATTATTTAGTAGTTTGGTCAATGAAGTCTTAAAGTAGGCTGTTTGGCGGGGTAAATATGAAAGTTCTGAAACTTTGCACACTTGTATATTGGTATCTAGAAATTTTTATATCATATGTCTTGAGAAATCAGAGGTTAGCCCGTCACCATCTTGGAAAATAGCAGCTTCTTGTCGGTATTTCATAAATATCTCAAACGCCATTGGTTATAGGCAAAAACTCGTTATGTGCAAAGTTGAAAACTCATAAAATTTTGAACAGAACAGGTCCATTAGCGTTTTCTGTACCTCTGATAGTTTTTGGCATAATCGGGTGTGAATGCCAGCTGTTAGCTGAACGTTTTATTTTCGCGAAATTTTATACATATCGCTGGTTTTTTGTCTAAAAGTCATAAGAAACATTGTAGGGCAACGAATTCTCTTTGAAATGAATACCCTAAGTTAATTTTTAACCTCAGATTTTAATGTAATTTGAGATGTAAATTTAAGTACTGTGACCAAGGCAACCGGGATACAAAACATCCATCTTTATGAGGATTAAAATGATGCCGTCAGTTATATGTTACTACGGTTAGACATTTTAAACTAAATCTGATTTATTTACTGATAATAATATGATAATACATCATAAATAAAATATAAAAATCCTAATGTATTAATGTATAGAATTGATACTAATCCCGTTCAAAGATCTAATTTTTTCCATTAGTTGATAGGATCGTGCGTCTGGTTCAGTAGATAATGAAACAGACGAATGAGTGACCAGGTGACGTAAATGATTCGATATTCACATCCCCATCGTAGGTGTCAGCAAATGCTTCCAAGTTGTTGATTTTCTTGTTGTCAACTTCTAGGATTATATTGATACCATTTGGGCATTCGCCATGGCAGTTATGGAAAATTGTGGTGCCATTGGTAGCAAATCTTCTGCAACCATATTTCCCCCACTACAACCAGTCGTGTACTTGTAGAAAATTATGTTTAAAACCACCTCAGGAGTCACAGGTATCTTAGTTATCACTGGTACAAGTCTGTTCTGTTTACGCTCCCATCCCCAGAGTTCGAGAAGTAGTTTGTTACCTAACAAAAGATGGACCTTAAGGTACCCAAGGGAAGACTGCTGTATGACTATATCTTCTATTGGCGGAAGCATAAAAATATCTTGTTTCACATTAAAAACTGACTTTATAAATGAATGGTATTGATGCATGTTGAGGGGCGTTTTTGTAGGGGGTATTCTATGCCATTTCAGAAAACATTTGTGTCCTACTTTTGCTACTGCTTGATATGAAGAAATAGGATTGTTGGACATTTCAGCTATACTCTGCAAATCAGTATACTTTTTGAACATTGTAAATAACTGGGACTTTCTGTTCGAAATGCTGCTGAACGCTGAACCAATGAATAAAAAACCCAATTGCTGTAAATTCTTAGATGCATACGTTATAGTTTCGGTCATTACATGGTTCGAGTTCAAAAAGAATATGTCTCATTCTAGAGGAAATAAAGCCACGAGTAAAACAACCAGATCAACATTTTCACTAATTATGGCTATCTAGTTACGAACCATGTATTTATCAACTATTTATCAACAGTATTACTAATAGTATGCTAAGTTTAGACCTACATGTACGTTGTAAAGCTACAATTGTAAAATATTTCTGGGAAGTTAAATTTTTAACGTAAATTCAACAATTATTCATATTTCATTATCGTAATATCTGTTTATGTAATTTTTTATAAACCCCATTTAGTACTTTATTAAGAAATCTTAGGTAGAAAAATTAAGATAGGATAACCAGTTTAAAGAGAACTTGTTGCTCTGCAACATGATTTTTAGACCATTTCGTGTTTATGAGTTTATCGGTATGTATAAACTTCGCGTACTAACAAGTACGATATTCACACTTGATTATGACAGATTATCATTTATGAGTTTCAACGTTATACATAACAAATTTTTGTCTACGACCAGATATTTACGAAAAACCTATTTTCCAAAATGTTGGCTCGAGCTTACCTCCAATTTCTCAAGACTTTTGGTACCAATAAACAAGTGTGCAAAGTTTCAAAACTTTCATATTTATTCCGTTTGAAAACCTTATTTTGACTAGACTTAAAATTCCACCTGTGACAGATCTGCGCTCGTTTCAACAAAAATGCGTGTCCAAATTGTCATATAAAACTCGATTTTCTAAAACACGATGAAGTTATAATAAATCTGCACTAGGCCACTTTTTACACTAGGACCTCGTTTTGTGTGGCCGCATTAAATTTCTCAATTTTTAGTCATTCAAAATTCTCACCTTTTTAATGGTGATGCACTTTTTTTTCTATAATGTTTACATTTAAATTTGGATTTTTAGGATTTTCTATATGATGCAAGGTTCCGCGAAACTTAGTTTGAACCTACTGCCTTAGAGTAAGAGCTTATGCGAATCATATACACAGAAATTTTGCAGATTCTTACAACATAGCGTTCAGTCGATTTTCAAAACTATGTCAGAAGATACACTGAACGACCTTTACTGGAAGGAGTTGCATTGATGGAAAAACAATGCGCGAAGGGAAAGGCAATCTCTTGGATACTCTTTTGTGGTGATATAGGATTAACAACAGGCATAATCAAGAACTTGTAGATGTATATATAGGGCATTGGAATCCATGGTTTTGGAATTGGTGAAATGGTTATGAATTTAAATCGTCAATTCTGTTTTGATGATTATTTTCACATCTACGAGGGTCACTCAAATATAAACGGGATTTTTTTAAATAGTTTTTGTAAGAACGATAGAATTAAAAACAAATTTTGTTACTTTTCTACATAGTTTCCATGTACTGAAACACATTTGTTTCAGTGTTTTGGAAGTTTCTTGATTCTGTCAGTATAAAAAGTTGCGCACAAAGAGTTCAATCTTTTCGTCGCTGTTGAATCTTTGATCTACTAGGGCTTTGTTCAACGGAACAAACACATGGCAGTCTTACGATAACGAAAGCCTTTGGCACATCTCCAAACTAGCGTCCTTTTGATCAGGAGAAAGAAACCGTGAAACCCATCGTTCTGAGATCTTTGAGAAGCAAAATTCCTCGTGGATGATCGACTGTGCACTCCCGTTACTTAGGCCCACTAAAAAAGCAATATCGTCAACGGCGAGACGTCTTCCTCCACAATCTCCTTTACAGTACGCATGTTTTCCTCTAGAATGGTAGTTAGAGAACGTCGATTATGACTGTAATTTTCCACTATTTCCCGTCCTTCAGAGAAACGTTTGTGCAATTCGTACACGCGAGTTTTGGACAGAGTTTCATCCTCGAATTCTATTCGCAAACGAGCTAAAATTTCTGAAGGTTTCACTCCTTCTTTCGTCAAAAATTTTATAATAATCTGTTGCGCAGGAGAAGTAGGTACGTGTTGCTTACTCACTGCTCCCGTATCGACTGAATGCGGATAACATTGCCAGCTGCCGGGTCCTCCCACTCTCCTACTAGACTTGATAACAAATTTTCCCTTAAATTTGACTGGCACTCGTACAACCTTCTGAAATATCTTCAAATAGAAATGTATACGCTGCTTGTACTGCATGAATGGATATGTTTTGTAATGTATCATTTTTTTTTGGCGAAGAGATAAAAAATAATATGTAACGATGGTAAAATTATAATGACGAAGTAGTTTGATAGTAAGACCGTGATAATGCAACAAACTATTTGGCCACAGATAGAAAAAATACTTCTAAAATAATTTCATGTTCAGGTACATTATATATAGCACAGTTCATTTAAAACAGATCCCCATAAACATCCTGATATTTTATGTTTTCACAATTTTTATGATCTAGTTGCAGACTAAATTCAAAAACATCTGAACTCATCAACAATATTTACACGGTCGGCGTACAAAATTTTCTTGTACATGCAAGAACTTCACAATGGTTAACCAAATAAAACCAGCTTCAGTAGAGTCAAAAGTACGCTTTCACGTCAAAAGACAAGGATGTCTTCCCTTTTGTGCACACAGCCTTCACAACGATTATTTATACTATAAATTGTATTATCACTTATAACCTGCGGTAAAACCTCTCATTTTTATTAGTGGTACTTACTTCATCGAATGTTTTGATGAAATGTTCTCTATCGGATTTACGCCAAGTAAACAGGTTAACGATTAATGCTTGTATTATTTGGAAAATCGGTATAATAGAATCTCGACCAGAAACATCCGCTTGTGGTAGCAAAACCACTTTGACAATATTATTAATATAGCGTTGTGTAGTTACGGTTGCATTTCTAAACTGCACTATTTGTATATACGCATGTATTTGCTTTTGAAACAATACAATCATTGCCGAAGAGTTGCGCTACTTGTTTTCTCACTATAATAAGCCCATAAGTGCCCTGCATTCGTATCATACACTCGTTATTAAATAAACATCGAGATCAATCTTCTACAGCCCCATTAAGGTGGTCTCTAGCAAAGTGTAAGTCAGAAATAAGTTTCCTGCAAGTCTTCTAGCCTTTTAGTCTTCTAGCTGCTAGCGGGCAACGTGGAACGGCTGTCGGCTGTTGAGACGGCGTTGTCGTCCGAGCGGCTGTCGGAAAGTAGTGGGCGGGCGTAACGTGACGGCGGCCGTGAGAAGCTCCTCGGCGAATCGGTGTCCGTAAGGGCGCTTGACTACACCGTCAGAGTACCTCTACCAAAACTATCAGGGCTTGGCCTCAATCTGCCTACTCCAAGCACTGAATAGTTTTCCACTACTAGTCACTTGGTCTCAATCTACCTACTCCAAGCTTCTAATAGTCACCAACTACTGATTTCATACTGGATTTGGTGCCCTTTTTATACCAATTTTCAGGAGAAATCGGCGTAATGCTGTGTTCTCATTGGTATTCGTGAA
>JAHWXV010495414.1:0-17812 GCA_024586415.1 Phrixothrix hirtus | reverse complement strand
AATTGATTTTTGATACGATTAACATCGTTGTAGTTAAGAATAAAAATTGTTTTTTAAAAACGTGCTTACAAATTATTGATTTGTAATTTATATATATATTATATATAAATAAAATCAGAAACTAGGTATGACATTAAGGATTAGTTAGCAAAAACTAGGCTCGTGTCAATTTATTTACGAAAACCAGCTGAGTATTAAAACTGGATGGTTTGGATAAAGGAACCACTTTTAGAAATGGGCTCTAGGTTTTGCTAGCAACATAACATTTGAAGGAAAAAGAAGTGTTGTAATTACAAAAATGAAATGGATACCCCACGGTATTTTAAGTAATAATGATACAGATAAAACCAACAATTCAATGGTTACAATTTTAATTATAAAATGTTTTACTAAATTAGTTTTGATTTTTTGATTTACAGCTACGGTAAATACTTTGAGTCCATAATTCATTTGTTTCTTAGATATTTAGGTAAAACGAACGATACGTTCTTTAACTAGATTTCACGTTACTTTGCACTATTAAAAATTGATCAGTGGTGATAGCACGTAGTTTGTAGTTACGGACAAAACGAAGATAGTCCTTCTTGTTAAATTTCGAGATGGGCAGAGGAAGAATAAGAAAAATTGTAAAACACTTATAGGTGGACAGACGCTCTAAATTCGGGTTGGTTCTGCTACTACTTAACCTTCAGGATCGGTAATCCCATGTGGGTAGGATGATACATAACGAAGTTGGCCACGCTTTTATTGAAAGGAAGATTCCAAAGTACTTGGATATTGCTGCATGCGGACAAACGCCAGGCAGGTACTTGATAGTTCAACAAAGGTCTATATTATTTCTCTAAAAGAAAGAAATCACCCCCGTACCAGCACTCAATACTTTCTACTACTTAGCACCAGCGTAACTGTATCATAATTCAACTACTACTACTGAACTTCGCGCTAAGAATCCGTTCTCAAGGAACAACATCCCTTTCCCCTTGGATGAGATCATACATTTCCTTAGCAACATGGTACGAAATATTTTTACACAGCTGCATAGTAATTCAATGAATTATTCCTTAAGCTTTAAATGGTATCATGCCCGTTAATTATTTGTGTGCATAATTTTTATATTTTGTAACTTTTATCTATAACCTTGTCTGAATTAGGTGCATTGTAGAATTTGCGTTCCCACAATTTCTAAAATATCTGACGCAGCATGATTACAGTCTTAACTAAATTACTTTGTAACATTTTAAAAATAAAATACGAGGTGTATTCAAATATGTTTTAAATTGAATTTAATTTAGCTATATTCTTTCTTAAATAGGTTTGAATTTGGAATTAATTGAGATGGATTTTATTATAACGACAATTATATTTAACAATAACGTGCATGGTACTAAATATTACTTATTCTATTAAATATACGTAAATGAACAGGAAGAGCTGACATGTAACACATTCAAAACTTTCTGCAACATTATCAAACCTTACTTTTTAGAATATCTTTTTTATAGTGGCTTTTAGTTATTTTCCAAACGATCAATCAATTGCACTGAATTAACAATAATTTAGAGGATGTTTAAGAATATCGTGCTTATATTGCCTTATTAAATCCTCCAGTATATGCCCTACATCTTACTTGTGAATATAAAGCAAAGCTAATAGTTCTGATTTTAAAACAATTTTTAGGAAATTTGACATCTGAACATTAAAAACAGAAACTCATGGTATCACTGTTGGACTTCTATAAATTGCTTTGAGCTACTTTAAATTCAAAAATTTCCTTAGGCAGCTAACTCCCATCAATGGAAAGATACAAAGCCTTAGATTCAATATCATTAGTTTTAAATATATTTATCAGTAGCACAATTTAGCCCTTATATAATTTAGGTGCAGAGTTTTATGTTAAAGATGAATTAGATATACGATATCTTCAAAAATGCAAAATAATTAAACTCCTATTTTAACACATGAACGAACAAATAAATCTTAATTATAAAATAAGCAAAGGGAACGCTAAAACCAGACAACCCCAAATGTTTTTCGACAATTTTATAGTATTTTACTAGTTTCGAAATTAAAACTAATATGTCACCAAAAAATCTATAATTCCATAAAAGATTAAATTAAGTTAAGTTAAATTAAATCTAGCGGAAATATAAAAGTAACTGGGTCTTAGGAACTTGAATAAAAAGGAGATAAACATAGTTAAATAATATGAAAATTTGATATAAGTTTGACCAAAATGACATTTTTCCAAGACTACTTTTTTAGTTTTTAGATTCAGAACAAACTTTTATTGCGCCGCACTACTATGGCAGATTCAATCAACCAAGAGGCTTCATTCACTTGGAGAAACATGTCGTGAGTTTTGATTTAATCGACTGTAGCTCGATAGTCACTTTGAAAGTTTTCGTCTATATTTTTGAGCCTACATGTATACAATTAACATGCTTCGTATATCTTACGGTTTTACTTGTATACCTTTATGCGTTCTACGTTTATTTATTAATGAGTCATTCGTTATTAGTTTCGATAAACACATTTATATTCATACGTATATTGAATACTAGAAATCTTCACAATTATGTATACTTCTTCATGCGATTCTGTGCTACCTTATATTTACAAATTTACCTTGCATCAAGTTTATGAGAGCATTTTACCATATATATAAAATGGTACATTTGTTTCGTACTATGTTGTGTATTATTATTATAAAGGGAATGGAGTAAATCGTAGCGGATCTTTTGGGGGAGGGGGATAAATTTGATTTTAGTAATAAGGTCTATACAGGATATTTGTTTTAATAACCAGACAATAAAGATAATTAGAAAACGTTCTTGAAATCTCAATAGGTTGTTTTATGAGGTTTAATTCTATGCGAAGGGATGAAATACATCTGTTTACTAACGTACACAATCTATACGAATGAATTTCAATTGCAATGTGAGTAAATGAAAGATGTTTTGATGACCTTCACTACAATTGGTGCTAAACAGGGAATAGATCTCCATTACAACTCTTGTGATACGTCCGTAGAATTTTAATGGGGTCTATTGGGGAGTTCAGAACTGCGGTGAACACAAGTGTTTCGGGCTATTCGAAGGTCAATTCTGTAATGAATCGAAAGATTATTAGTAAGGATTATTTATGAGGACAAATAAAGTTCTGATTTATTCGTTATTTTGTCGGCGTTTATATATGGTCTGCAATTAACCTTCATTAGAATTTTTAAGCTGATCAAATTTTTTATCTATCTTGTGTATATGCTATGTGTTATGTAATGACACCTATTATTTTTCCTATAACTAATTTACAAGTTCCTTATATTTAATTTGGCCTAAGCATTACATTGCGTTATGATTCGCCAGATGTCTCTAGCTATCTCGAGTTCCTAATATTGGATCTTATCTGTTCTTCATTTTACATTTATTTACAGGTTACTATCTAATTGAAATATTCTATTGTCTTTTTTGTCCCTAGATATGTATACCTATTTCAGTTTTACTAAATTAATATTGTTTATCTTTTTCCAGGTGCTTTAATGGCACGTTGAACTGTTTGTTTATCTCTAACTCTGAGTATTCTTTATCGGTCTTTTGATTCCGAATTGATTCTTTTTGGACGTATTTATAGTTCATTTCAATGAACCTATTCGTAGTACCTTCTTAATTAATCATGTGTTACTTAATATTTGTTTTGTTCTAATACATGCTTAACTAAAACAGTATTTTATATTTCATTTATTCCGTTTATAATTATTAAAATATACTGACTAAGATGTTTATAGAATCTTGAATATATATTATATGCATAGTTAATTTTGTTATATAAAATTTGAGTTCGATCAGGTTAATAAGTTGAGGATTCAGGGAAAATTCAAAAATATATTCCTTAAAATCATCTCATTTATTATTTCACGCTTTAATGTTTTAATTTTTATATCATTATTACCTCTATATTTTAACATACAGTTTATTACATATGATGACATTATTATTATAGTATAACTTTATTTTTAATTTTAATTATATCACTTATCTTTCCAGCTTTATGTTAATGACAATATTCTTGAATACTGATCTATAAGATTAAAATTTCAGTTTATCTTATACCTAGACCTAAGAAAAATATTTTGATTTCCAATCACAGTTTTATCCACTAGTGCCTCCTTTGTGTATAATTTTCTTAATTTTATATTACTGGTTACATTTACGTTCTCACTAATTTTTTGAACAACCATAGATTTTATTTTGATGATACTTTAACTTTAGTATCAAAATTAGTACAATAATAAAAGCCATCGAGAAACGTTTAAGACTTTCTGGTTTTAATGTTCCCTTTCGTGATTTTAACACTAATTTAATTCATTTCAGTTTAAGGTTAAGGCTCAGGATTTTATATTTTTAATAATAAATTAATCTTACCCTACAAATAATAACTATAAATATCCTAGTTTTTATAAATATAGTTTTAAGTTAAGTTAACTATAATTAAAATAAATTCATAGATAAAATAATTAAGCACTAAGATAATTCCAACAAAATTCTTATTTTAAATATCGGTTTAATTTTAATAGTACATTATGATACAAGTGTATAGGCTAGCCTCTAAAATACGCGCAAGTTTTTATTATACCTGCAGTCTAGAGAGAGTCTCGAGACTATTCAAAGGAGATTCCTAAAATTTCTTGTGTATGTACATGATGGTGTATATCCATATCGGGGCTTTGAACATATAACTTTATTATCTAGGTTCAATATCAGCTCGCTTGAATTACGTCGAGTCAAAGCTAGACTTATTTTTTTTATGTAAGCTATTACATAATAAGATTAACTCACCAGCACTTCTAGGTTGCTTAAACTTACAGATCCATCGTGTATCATGTCGTAGAGACATTACTTT
The DNA here is from genome assembly GCA_024586415.1 of Phrixothrix hirtus. Classification (NCBI taxonomy): domain Eukaryota; kingdom Metazoa; phylum Arthropoda; class Insecta; order Coleoptera; family Phengodidae; genus Phrixothrix; species Phrixothrix hirtus. The sequence continues at coordinate 12,916 of JAHWXV010495414.1, read as the reverse complement.
TTATAGTACAACTATACGAACAAACCAGGTAAGAAGTCTCCCGTTCATATCATGGGCAAACGTTATAATAACATTTCACGTAGCTGTGATATAAACTGTTGCACATTTCCCGCATTTTTAAAAATCATCAATTCATGTGTAAGCACAAGTAATGAATTGCAATTTATAGCATTATCCTTTTGTTAGATAATATTTATAACTATTTGTCTTGTATATTTGTATTCGTCGTATATATGTTTTTTTATTTTATATACATGTCCTGTAACTGGTTTATGCTGTTGGGCATTGTACACACATATTAAATATTAAATAATTAATTGTGAAATAAGAGAAATAAAACTAAACATTAAAATCAAATCAAAATCACTATTTAATTGAAACATAACATTACTAATTCTAAACATTTTGTCGAATTTTTAACTTTTACATGGAAAAATTTGAACTTATCGTACTTAAAAAAGCTGTTATGAATCCCTGAAGGCAGTTCCGCTATATGGATGACACTTTCACCATTTGGAGTTATGAAATTTTTAAACATGTTGAATAGTATGCATACAAATATTAAATTTACTATGCAGATGGAAAGTAGTGGCAGTTTACCTTTCCTAGACGTTCTACTGTCTAAGAATTTCAATCTTAGTTTACCTTCTAGTGTATACCGGAAACCAACTCATACCAATAGATATCTAAATAAGATTTCAATTCATCATTTAAGTCAGAAATTTGGAATTATTAAAACTTTGGTTGATAGAGCACGAAACATTTGTGATTCTTATAATTAAAATATTGAATTTGATAACTTAAAAAAACGTTTACAGGGAAATGGTTATTCATTGAATGAAATTAATAACGTTAATTTTCAAAAAAAGAAACGTTTTAATAATACTGATGTTTTAACTAAAAGAACTGCTTATTTATCTTATCTAAAGTTGGCTACTGATAGAATTGGTAGAATCTTGAATTGGTATTAGAACTTCAAATCTACCAACAAAATTAATCAATTTTTAAGATCAGAAAAAGATTTTATTTGCCCTCTGGCGTTTGTAAATTGAGCTGTTGTTGCGGTAAATCGTATGTGTGTCAGACAAAATGACCCTTAAGGTCTGCTATAACTGAACATGCTTTAGAAAATTTACAGGATGGTATGGAATTCAATATAGAAATATTTAACTACCCTTATAATTTCAATAGATGGGATGTTAGTATTAAACTAGTGTTATAAAATAATTTTTGGTTGACTGATGTCTTATATCACTCAATTTTTCTGTCAACTGTAACAGATATTTTTAATAAAGGACACATATAGTTTTCCAAGCGTTTAAGGTTTACAATAAAAGTTACATAGTTTATAACTGCGAAATCTTTTATAAACATACTTTAAAACTTATATTGACTTAATAGCTATGCATAATTTTGTTCAACAAGGATTAAATTGTACAAATTTGCAAGAATTAAATTGTGTTGAAATGAGTAACTCATAAGAATACGTTTAAAATAATGTTCTATATTATTTAAACAATTTTCCACAGGATAACCGAGAATTTAACTGCAACACTGAAAATGCAAATTTTACAGATTCACTATGCGCAACCGAATACTGAAGTGACAACGAAACTTCTTACTATATGAATTTTACAGAACATGATGATTAAACAGAATATAGACCACTGTATGAAAAATTGCCTCGAAAAATTCTAAACGCTCTAGAATTATTTTTAGTACATTATTAAGCATCTTTCCCTTATATAATTATTTCTAATACAACAACGAAAACGTTTCAATAGCCGTAAAATGGAGTTTTCACTGTAATTTGTTTATAAAACTATGCTAAGTTATTTGCACATAGTTTTTTGATATAATAATGTCATACATAAACTTGTCAAAACTACATGGTATAATTCGCTTGCTAAATGTATTTAAAGGCCATAGAAATTAGTTAGTTAGTGTATTTTATTTTCAAACCGAATGCATAAGGTTAATCGGCACAGACCATCTTTCAATATTATCTGGAGATGTAGGTGATAAAAGGGATCTTATTCAAACTAAAAAAGCTGCAATTTCATTTTAATATGATGTTCAGCAACAAAATAAGGGATTCAAAAAATAAATCATTATTACATTTCAAAAATAGGTCCGAAGAAGTAAAAGAATTTCATACACCTCTCAGAACTGAAATATAGCTAAAGTATTCGCAGTTGACAGTAAGGTAACGAAAACAGCCCCTAATGTTAAAGTTTCACGTAAAGGATAAACATTAGTAATCATTAACCCCTCCAATTACGGTATTATATAGATCTCAAAATTGAAGATGATATCCAAATTAATAATAACAATTTTTCTGACCACTAGTGCTATTTGTGAGTTAGGTGGTGTGATTTGTATCAAGGTGTATTTTCAAATTTATATAACATCTTACATTGCACTTTGTAAAATAATTTTAGGTAACTAATAATAGCTGTGCTGTTAACCCATAAAATCGGTTTTCTTCTGTAAATCTTTTAGAAAGCAATTTCGACATTACGCAATCAAATTTGAGAAGAAAATTCTTACACAATGAAACTGTGTAAATAATTTGTATAAGATATTAAATTAATTGATACATCCACGGGGTGCGGTCTAAAATTTGAAATAAAATGAGGAACTATACAAGATTTCTAAAAAATTCTAAATATCACTAAGATTGATGCACCTATAGTCGAAAACCAAAAAATTACCTCCAATTTTCAAATTTTAGTTGTGAACAAGAGGGATACCTAAAACGTAAGTTTTAATTCCGAAACAGTCTGCTATCAAATGAATCATTACATTGTGATGGAAAACTAATATTATTTCTCAATAACTTAGTAACTGCATCTGAACCTGAATGCAATGAAATATACTGGTAGTAGAAAAATACGAGTAAGTAAAATTAATAAACAAATTCAATTGCTATTATTATGCAACGATTAATGGGTAACTGACAATTCCGATAAAACTACAATTGGAATCAATAACAGTGGAAATTGCTTACCGCAAATTGAAACTAATGAAATCTCGCATTTCGTGTTTTAAAACAAGCAATTACTATTGTGGGAAATTTGGAACATTGTTGAAATGAACACCGAATTGAGCATTTACTTTTTGCTTCCTTAATTAATTCAGTAAAGAAATTTTTAGTTACTTTTGTCATATAAATTCTTTAGATTATTTAGTTTAAGCTTATCGGTTGATTATTTTATTTTAAACCTTATCTAATACAATTTGTTACTGTATAGTTCTTAGGTGCTCACAATAATAATCTTAATAAAAGTACGGGTAGTGTTAATTAATCGACTATAAGTTTTTTAAATGGCGGTGAATAAATATTGCGAAATCTGTCAGGTTCATAAATTGTTGGACCGGTAAATAGTAGAGAATAATTATTTAAACAGCCGATAAATGTCGTTTTCATGCTTTAAATTGATGTAAATGTACATGACAACAAAATATTTCAACTTGTGTCATAAATCGGAGGTTTAAACCAAAACATCATCCTCATGCGAAGTTATTCATAATTTGTTTTTAAATTGCGGAAACAGACAAAGGTTTATTCTACGATGGGATGAAAGTTAAAAGGTGTCCTTCGTCAAGATATATTGAAACATTGAGCCGCTTCACTGCATCATGTCTCATAAAGCTTTCCAGTTTCTTTTGACTATATCAAAAAAGGAACTCGCAACTAAAGCGCACCTTTAATCCAAAATTTTGATTTATCTCGATTGTCTGGTGGTGCAATTTTCAAAAATAAACGTAAAGGGACTAACAGGATATTAGGATGCCTTCAAATCTTGCTATAGAAGTGGATAAACTGTATAACCGAAAATGCAAGGCGTCCTCGTATCCTGTTAGTTAGCGGAACAGGGATTTGTCTTTGTTCCTAGTTTACCGATTATAATTTGTGAAGGAATTATTATCAAAAGTGTTTGAGTTTTATTTTGCTAGATATATTGTTGTGATAAATTAATAAAAAAATCATAGATAACTTGTAAATCTTTCATTTTCGGTATAGCATATTTCGAATAAACTAAAAATGTTATAAATAATACAATTACACCATAAAATGTACGTTATGCTAGTTAAAATCTTCAGGCTTTTGCTACTTTTTCATATTTAAATTTAAAAAAAAATTTTACATCACCCTGTAAATTTGTTGGAAAATCTATTACATGAACCGACTATCCAACTCAAATACTTTTTAAGCTTTATTTTCACCGGTACCATCATTTTTAAGTTAGGCAGCACTCTATATGTCCACAAAAATGTCAAACATTTTAAAAACAAGCGAGTATCACAGAAATAATCTATTTCAAGCATATAAAGCAGCTTTAGCAAACCGATGGAATCAGGCTGTGTAACATATAAGGTGTTCTAATGCAAATAACAAATTGTACCATATTTTTTGTAGAACCAGAAAAGACATTGAATTTAAAATATTTAAGAAAGAAACGACCATCTCTGATTATTTTAAAATGCAACATATTTTTCAACATAAGCAATAGCTTGAAATTTAGAGATTGTAACGGTTCAAAGCGTATTCTTTGGTCCGCAGGTTCAATAAAACCAATTTATACTTTAGCAGTCGGGGTAGCTTGTCGTAATGGGTAGATTCAGGACGACATATCGGGGGTTGCTGGTGGTCCTAAGGCTTGTTTCGAGTAAGCACGATTAGGTTATGCTAAAGGAAGAAGCTTATGTATTAAAATGATGTGACCAGCGATTGTGGACTCAACTTATAATATAAAACGAACGTTTTACATTATTTTATTTACATTGAATTTATATAGGTCACTCCAGCGGCAATAATAACATGAATAAAACCTTCAAAACATAATTTATTCACACTAATCAAAATAATCTAAAAGAACATTTTACTGTAATTTGTACATATTTACAAACGTTAATAAATGCATCCAATGACGGTGTGCAATATCGGTCTGACAGACGCTCAGCGTCGTATTTGATAATAAGAGGGTACGTTCGCTTCCCGTAGATCGTGGCTGCTCTCCTGTTACTCCAGCCTCGCTTAGTTTAGTATGAGGTGTGCAAGGGGTCACTTCGCATGTGAGCATGTTCCTTTGCGTAAGGAATCTGGCAGTTCAGGTAAAGATATCTTATTTCGCTCGTGACCGATGCCACACGGCGGAAGAAGGTATCTCGGCGCCGGGCGTCAAACAGGCTTTCGCAGCACAATTGTGTTTTACGACGCCGTTGATAATGGTTACATCAGCATATTTGTTTCTGCTACAAGATCGACACAAAATTCAGGTACTCTGTTTACTCATATAGTCAGGGTTGGACTGCTACAAAGTAACGCGTCCAGTCTCGAATATAAGATCGACGGAATGCGGACGGTATAAGAGATAACCACCCTTACGGATAACTGAATTATCTTCGCAGCTTAAGACTGTGACGGCGGTTTTAATATTAGAATTTTAATAATTCTACGATAAGCGGTAATTTGTATTTAGCAAAGCATTTTTAATTTTTAACAAAATACAGCTTAACCTTACAGGTGAAGCTTAATATACTAATGCAGTATAATGAAAGATTTCCCGGTGCAATTCTGTTCAAAGAACTCCTCGGTATGAGTTCAGACAAAGAACTCCTTTCATACCTAATTGTCAAATATCACTCTTTCCTTCGAACACTATTGATAATTGTGTATTCAGTCTTACACTAATTGATAAGCGCTTTCTTATTAATTAAAAGTGGTTTTTATATTGTTTCTATATTTATCTTATATCTTAAAAGCAATATATTTCTAATTTGAGGACTTCTCAACGGTTGAAATCTGGATTATTATTGGGAAATATATCATTATTCTTATATTCTAATTTTCTACAATTTTTCTTCATTCAGGTGGGTTAACAATAATTAAAACTGGACCAACTTAAGATAATTCGCTCCCGTTTGCATTCTTAAAGTCTTTATCAATGTCTTATACGTATAAGCTGCTGGAATTTTAATATAAACACACAATCATGCACGATTTGTTGCAAATCGATTTTTCAAGTGCTACTTTCACTTGACACATTTCCCTGGAAAATGTTACAAGATCAATTAAAGTATTTGTAGTATCAGAAAAACTTTAATAGTGTACAACTAACAACTGTGTGGACTTTATGAAGTTTTTAAGTATATTCAGGGAGCTAAAGATTTTATGTGTTCCGAAAATATTGCGGTGGTGCAATAGATTTTTGTTTTTAAATTAGGAATGTTGATTAAATGAAACAAGACATACAATAATTAAAAATCAAGGTAAAGTACACTGCATTGAAAGTATCTATCAAGTTTCATATCTTTCCCTAATAAATTGCTGTAGTTTACAGGTGAAGAGCTCACCGTGCTTCTACCTCCGCATTTTTGGGAGTGTTGCGTTCGCGGAGAAAGTGTACCAATTAAGTAAACAAGTGATAGTTTGACGATCAGAAGTGTGGACTGTGTTCAGAATATGCTGGTAGCTTCAGCTTATCAAGTCTTTGTAGTCTATGGCGGATTCTTTGACCAGTACTTGGTTTGACATTGTTTTCCTTGAATAGCATGCGGTTTTAGTTCATCAATACATGACACCCCCCCAGTAAATTTGTGTACATCCTATCCAATTGCTTGCAGTATATTACAGTGTTTATTGCATTACTTTCAGGTATCACCTCAAAATGGATATCACCATCGCAATTCCACTAAATATAATGCCTCACTTTTGTTTTAAATTTTTTTACATTTTACTCCACTGATGTGATCTGTCAGGATTACGATCCACATTGTTTTACATCTTAAATTTATTGTCAGAAACGGTGATGATAAGGCTTAACAAGCAGTTCACAGCAGACACGCATACGTTGATATGTCTTCTTCTCTGCAGTGCGTGTTACCTGACTTGCGTAGGTGGCGACATTATGGTCGGTTTTGAAGATCCAAAAACTTATACAATTGCGGCGTGCTAGTAATGGGAATCCCTTTCACATTTTGATGAAAGGCTACAATTAAGGTGTTCAGCGACGGTGTCTCCCTTGAAGACCAACTTGCCCGTTCAAGAATTTTTTGCAGAAATTTTGTTCGATACCATCGGGGACGGCATGCTGGTCTTCCACTGAATGCAATTCGCGAGTAGCATTAGTTGCACTTTACCTCCATATCCGATAACCAATCAATATTTGTATTTATTTATAAAATATATATGAGTAAACATTTCGAGAATTACACCAATCGCTGGTAAACTTCCACGGATAATAGAATACGTTAGCGAGAAAAACTTTTACTTATAAATACCACAGCGTAAAAATTTACTAAACAAGTTATAATTAGATACATGATTATAATATTTAATCATAGAACTCGCCGGAAGTTTGAAAACCCAGAAACATCTTTATTTTAATAAATATTTGAAATATTCACCACTAGCTCCAATATAGGCATTAAACAGATGGAGTATATTCTGTCGGATACAGTAACAGCTATCTGCACCAAGAGAAGTTTTTCACTTTCGCTTAGAGCGTCATAAACGTGGACGTGAGGTTCGATATTGTTAGAAAGGTGGTCCCTAACATTAATTGAAAACCGAGTCGGTGCCTCACCCTGCTGAAATTACATGCTTTGTGGTGTATGCAGGGATAGTTCTTCGAACAATTAAGGTCACATTGTTTGCAAACATGTTAAACAAATATCTGCTGTAAAACGGGGGTGCGTTAGATATAGTCCAGTTCACTTTGGAGGCCATGAACGTAACTGTCATACGGATTTTCATCAGAACAAACACTGTGGTTCTTTGAAGGGTGAACGAAGATTCATTAATAAATAGTACGTTATTGACAAAGTGCAGTAACAGACACAGCGATGGAGAAATCTTTGAGTAGAAGAAGTCTTTATCACTCAGAACTGGAATATTTTGTCTGTGAAAAAGGTGAGTAACTATTCATGCAGAACCTCCGACACGGTGAAGTTAACACACTGTGACTGAAAATTATATAATTGCTACCATCACATGGAATCGACATGTCATTATTTTCAATATTGTAATTATACTTTTAACTATTATAATTTTAAGCTGAATCTCATATTATATTCTATCGAAGTAACTTTTAATCCATTTTTGTACTTTAATATCTTAATTTTAATTTCGCGCAAGCAAAATATTGCATATGATTGTTTATATTTCATATTACGGGAAAATTTTAGCGTCTCTTATTCAATATTTTTCCTACAAAGTTATTAAATCAACTAAGCTGTGTGAATGCCGGCTCAATAAAGGTCGGTAACTTTTTCCGTAGAGAAAAATTTAAAAAACATGCGTTCTTCTCGCATAAGGAAGTAAATTCGTAGGCCCATGCCAAGGTGATGTTTAGCACGTTAAAAACCTCCACTGATCCTGGAAATTTTCTAGATTCGGCAAAATTCTAATTGGCTGGGCGAAATGACTGCAGCAGTTCTAGTCAAGAGGGTTACGGGAGTTTCCGCAACCCAGAGTGAGAATATTTCATTGTTATCTTCTGTTTTAGGTTAAGGTTCAATGCAGGATGTTCTTTCCAAATCTTTTTAACGTATAGTTCGAACAATTTAATTTACAAAATCTGTAAGCGGGTCTGAAAATCTTACGACTTTGGTCGATCATTTGCAAACACCCGGTATATACTTCTGCGTAGTATTAACAAAATCCAATCGGTAAAGTACCAATATTAGTTTTACGTCAAAATCGCTTGGTAAATCTATAAATAATATAATTTTATTTTACTAACAATTATTAAAAGCGCAAGAAATCCAAAGTTACATTTTATAAAAATTAGGGCCATTCCTTTCTTAAAAACACCGATTTAACAATTCCCGCATGAAGACCGTCAAGTTTAAAAATATACATTAACCCCTCTCGTCTTCCCTCCTTTAATTTCAAGGAGAAATGCTTCACTTCGAGGGCAGAGGTCGTAACGCAAACAAGTAAGGCTGCGTTTGTTTGTAGTACGCGTCTTCAAGATATTTACAAGAATAGTTGAGAAGTACCCGTATGTCGAATTAAGGCATTAAGTTAGTATCAGCTTGACCTGCTTCCACCTAGGGCGAATTTCTAGAAAACGGTCGATTCCAACTCTCTGTCAATTTGGAACCCAAGAGGATAAATCTGTCAATGTTGTATTGTAAATACGATTAAGCGAATATCCGAGACTGCCGTTTGTAATCTCCGATTCCCCCGGAAATTTTGCAATCTTCAGATCGCCAAGTAATTGATAAATTCAATTATTTAACTTTGGTCGATCTTCACCCCCCTAGCTAAAGTATTCCGGCTGGGGCAAATAGGACGATCACGTAGATCAAGTAGACAAGTCCGTTAAGACTGTAATTAAAAGACTAGCGTTTGTAAATTTTTAATAGCATTTAATATTTAGGGTCATTACAGCCAACTTCTTTTGTCTATTTTAGTTTAGTTAGTCTTTAGTAACACAAGGTCCTCTAGAATTAGAAATAGAACATTATTGTTCCCGTTATTTACAATTTATTAATTGTATGTCCCGCATTTTAGTTTTTATTATATTCAATTTTTAAGCACAGATTTTATTTTATCATATGTAAACCCATACTTTCTTCCAGTAACTAGCTACCATTTTTAGCAATTAATTATTTTAGGTAATCCGTCATAATTCTACCTCATAGAGGATGAAACCCAGCGACGTGCATATAAAGAACTAAGTTAATGTAAGTACATATTAACCTAACCCTAGGTAAAAGAATTTGGGGATTGATTTCTTTCTCTTCCGGTCTTTACGACAACAGCATCTCGAACTATCAGTTATCCGTTATTTATAGTTAAAGACAAAGTGGCGCCCTTGTCCCAGACTATCTTACCCTTATTCACGATTAATTATTGACTTTTGAACACCTACGCAAAATCTCTAAGTGCTAACTTCCCTAAACCTAGGGCAATTGTAGAACCTACCCCATTTTCCACTGTGGTGGCCGGTGCAAATCAGGTTATTCAGGGAATTAACAATTTTAACAACCTCAAGGGCGTAATACCAGTTTTGAAACGTTATAAGTCGTAAGATAAAATGTTTTCTTCTACGAGGGTTCGTAATTGGCCTTCAAGAAATAGCGTTGGAGATACTTATAAGATAATGCAAATAGTGCATTTTGGTATGTAATTCTTTAGTGCGGGGTCGTACATTGTTTTGTGGAAATATTGGAATAGGCGGATTATCTCGGTTATCCCCGTTGAAGGATTTTTCTAGGGATCTGCACCACTCATTATCCAAGAGCTGCAAGTTGTCTATTACACAATTTTTTTATTATCTTTGGCAATAGAACTTCCATAGAACGGATGTATAATTTATTTAAGTACAGAAATTGGTATCTGATTCTCTTGGTCTCAAATTTTACTTCAGATTTTTGATTTCACTGTGCTAAGGGTAACCTAATAATGGTTTTTTATTTTCTGATAATTAAGCTGTTATTATTAAAATTTTGGAATTTAAATTGTTTATTTCTTTTGCTTGCCGAATAAATAAGTACTAATTGTGCAGCGCATCTGCAGTTGGTCTATTGCATAGAATGAGCGCTTTTCTTTATTCGAGAAATGTTACTCTCCGTTTTAATACAGATTTTCATATTTTTTATCACCGTTGAATTAAGTTGCAATTAGTTTGGGCAGGTCTATCTTCAGTTTTTATATAGAATAATAACAATAAATCTTTATATTAAATACATTTTTATTTAGAAAATAAATTCCGTTGCAAGAGATGATGGCTTCCTCGCGAAATCTATCCAAAGGCTACTCTATTTACCTAAGAAGTCATGATAACAAAAGAAATGTCTGGAATAAACACAGACTCACTAGTACACAAACTATGTAGGTATAGTTTCTAGTAATACAAATATTATAATAGTCGCTGTAGAAACTAAGATTTAAGGGTACATTTGTGTTTACCTAATTCTCATCTGTAATTTCTGTAGGGATTTTGTTGTAAAGTTTGGCGGCATTAGATAAGAAACACTGAAATAAGGATGACGAATTATGCGCCTTACTTATCATGTAATTAAATCTAATATAATGCAGAATGCACAGTCGACATTGAAACTAGCTTCAAACCTAAAGGTGCAGAGGAGTGACATTTGATTATAAGTTTAGTACGCAAGAATGATCTAAATTGACACCTCTATTGATTTTCTACGTTTAACCGTTGAGGTTCTGAAAGTTTTCAGAGAAATCCAATTCTATTAACATAGATTATAAATAAATCCATAACACAGTTTATGGACAATTCGTGCTCTAATCACTAAATGTATTTCGATATTACATTTTTGTGAATTGTCTGAGCAATTTTTGTTTAAAGTAAGTAAATTCAAAAAGTTGTTTTACGTTATTTGCGTTAGAAAACTCTTTTCAATTTAATTGAAGCATACGTACCAGAGATGTGGGATAGAGCAAGTAATAATTTTGAAATGGCTTGCGAATAATAAAGAAATAGAGGGGGAATCAACGCTGATAAAGTAGAGTATACCCTTAACTGCTGAACAGTGACAATTGGGTACTTTCATATATCGGAAAATACTTTCTTTGTTTGTAACAATGAAAGTAAACCGTCACAAAAATTAGTTTTTAATAATAAAACATTCAAAAATAGTCAGAAAGTTGTTTAAAATACTTTAGAAATTTGAAATATTTACGAATTCAATGGAAGTATCCGGAACGTAACGCTATTAGTCGTGACGTCACGAGCCAATAGACATAAACGCACCCGTTAGTTCTTTATAGGCGTTTACGATAATTAAACCGTTCTACACAGATAGAAATGTTTTATCTCCGTTCTATCATAAAAAATTTTAATGCAAGATATAGAAGAAATATAGGATCAGTGTGAAGCAGATTAATTATCGTAAACACCTATTATTTATCATCACAATATCAAACATATTTGACGTTATACGAATCAGATCCACTGTGTAGTTTTGTAAAACTAGCTTTAACGTGCAGGAACAGTTTATTAAACCATTTAGAAATGGAAAAGGGATATGTGAAAGTTATATCCACCAATTTGCTCAGAGTGGATATTTTTATGCTAGGAGAATTTCTAAAAAATGATGCGGTTCAACTTAACAGAAATCAGAGGCGTCAAGGTACATCCGTAAATAAATTAATACCGTTGCTTATAACAAGTTAGTTAAATACTTCACAATTGTTTTTAAAGGTCTAGCTACTTATTTTGAGTAATTATTATTTATTTTGTAGATCATCAAGAAAGTCCTATGGTGATAATGCTATAGGATATGTACAAATTAAATGGTACGATAATAGTTGTATGGTAAAAGCAAAGTTATGTCCAGAACACTGACTTCACAATAATATATGGTGTAATTAACAATAAACGAAATCGACGAAATCGTAGAAAATATTCGGTGTTACGATTGTGCAAAATCATCTGGTAATTTATTTTAAATTATATGATAACGATAATGGTACACATAAAAATTATTGTAATCCAGTAGGGCGTAAGCATGCGTTAGCATTATTAATGCGACTCCTACTAATGTTACGTGATATTGGAAGAAACTCGCTTGGCTACTGTTGCATCTACCATCAAATTTCTAACATGAAGGATTTTGAATATGTATTTATTTTTACAATGAGGTACGTAGCATCACTTAGACAGTTTTTGAAGTGTCATATGCTATTTGTGTTGTACAAAAAGAAACGTCACCAACGTGTTTTCGAAATGTTTACCATTTAAGAACGGCTACCCAACTACCGGCATAGAGCGCTACTGGCTGATGGTGTTATTTGACCGCGTGTCGTATTCCTGGTCAAATGGCACCAAATTCGGAAATTCAAATGTTTGAGGCTTACGAAAAGCAATAAATTGTTTAAAACCACGAATATATATATATATATATATATATATATATATATATATATATA
>JAHWXV010495411.1:0-16695 GCA_024586415.1 Phrixothrix hirtus | reverse complement strand
ACAGTTGTTGTAAGCCGTGCCCCACAAATAAACATAGGACCGCTCGACTAACCAAAATATATTGATAATTATATCAATTAAAAGGCACGACTACGCAATATTCTACATCAATGAAACTTTATAGAACATTTATGCCAAAACATTTTTGCACGCTGAGTAAAATTTTCCATCAAAAAAAGTTGTACCAATAATCATTAAACGTAATTACAAAAGCCTTCCTCAATTTTAGCATGGTGCCCCAAATGTTCCCTAAAATACGCAACAGGCTTAATGACTTTTTCTCAAATATTGTAATTTTCACTGACATTTTGTTTCATAAAAATGTGTGTTAAGGTTGAATTGTCTAAAGAAATTGAAGAGAAACTACGTAATCCTGATTATTGGGTTTGGAACTATCGTTCAAACTCATTCCATGATGAGAACTAAAAAAACGGTGCATCCCCTAAAAACCTGACGCAGAATTGGTTTTTTTACACTGGTAGTGAGGATACAGTTGCGCACTAACTCTAGGATAATACAAAGAAGATGATACTCTAATATTCACAAAGCTGTCGTATGCAAATATGGTACTTAGGATTGCTTAATTAAACGAACATAATATTATAAAGCATCGTATGCTGTAGATATTTTCAATAAATACATCACTCAACCTTGAGGTCGAGAACAAAGGATTTTGGACCAAATGTGAATAACTTTGACCTCAATAAATGCGTAAACGCAATTCTCTTTATTTTATAGTAGGTAACTCAACCTTGAGGTCAACGACAAAAGATTTTCTACTAGATGTGAACGACCTTAACTTGAACCTTTGACCTAATTAAGAGGCAGTGTCTAGAATGCGAAAAGTCGTTGACCTACAACCTCGGAACACAGCCTTGACTTACTTACTATTTCAGAACCTCTCATCTCCCCCTGCTCTTCTATAATTGAATTTCAACGTGGTTAGAATGGGTATCCGTTATTAGTTGTAATTCGTTATGGGTATTGCAGTAGCCGATTATGGATCTATTCTGAGAACAGTTCCATATCTTGACAAACAATCCGGAGTAGTGGCGCCCTCTTTCTCTTCCTATACCCCGATTTCTATTAGAACGATGATGGTGATGGTGTAAATCTTAGGATCTCCCCTTCTTCGCTGAGCTAGGGGTCTCCAGTACTGTTGTTGTGGCGTAAAGCCCAAAGCGCTTGTGACAAATTGCTGGGTGTAATTCAATAAGAAACGATCCTGGTGTTTTTGAAAGAGTTCGGCAGTCAATGAGGAGACGATTGGATTTTTGCATCCTGGTTGGAGGTAGTTATTTTCCACAGTTGTTGTAGATTAAGAAACTTTACATGTAATTTTTGGTAATAAAGTATTGTTATTACCGAAAATCTTCGAAACAAAGGGGTTTTTCAAAAACCGTCAAAGGACAAAATATTCTTAGAATAGTCCTGGGTATAACCCCTTGAATTTTTCCGTATGTTTAATTAACACCCTGTATATATTTTTAAAATAAATACAGGAATAAAAGTTATAGAAAAGTTATTTCATAACGGAAATTTATTTTAAAAATTTTATTTTTTCTTGTCCAAGAAATATAAGAAATATAAGAAATTTACAAGAAGTTCTGAATTTGCTCATGATATACAATTCCATTACGTATGTATCTTATCCGATTCAACCTTTCGCCTTGCGTCTTAAGCAGCTTAATCCAATTTTTCATTTTAGCCAATGATACGTTTACAATAGTATTTATTATTTGTAAGAAAGTACAAAAGTATTTTGGATTGTTTATTGATATAATGATTTATTTATGTAGTATATAGTTACAATTAGAAGGTAGGCAATTTTAATGTCCTGCATCTGTTTACATTAGTTACAAGCCCCAAGACATATCGATGATAATACGAAAAATATATGATATTACTATAACTGGAATGAAAGATTTTTCAAACTTCTTTCTGGCCCTACTTATATTCTCTAACGGTTAAAAATTAATCTTATTAGACTTCGTAATTACAATATTGTCGTCTTTTTGGGTTTTTATGAGTCATTATCAAATTAATTATCAAAATTATGTAAGTTATAATTTATTCGATCTACCGATTGGTATCGAATATGATACATAAATATGTTGTACATACCGGTTATAATAGAAAACTAATAATTAGACGTTAGAAATATAAATATACATAATACAAGACATAGAATTAACATATATTAAATGTATTTATATAATCTGTTGTAAATTAAGACTAGGCAACTAACAATATCAATCTGTAAGCTACATCTCTGGTGTTTACCTTATTCCCACTAAATGTTGGGTTTTAGGTAAAACTCCTCCAGCGAGTAAAAACTGCTATTAAACAAAAACCATTTTAAATCGTTTTTAAGTTATTTTAAGGTTTGCTAATTCTCTTATTGTGATATCTTTATTAAATATTTTAACAGAACTGAATATACATTTGTAATACACAATTGATTTAGCGGCGTTAGCGCGCACTATATTATTTCTAGTATTATGTTCATTAACTTCAGAGCTCTGCATGAAGCGGTTATTGTTGATATAAACAAATATCGCACTTTAATAAATGAATAAATTGAAGACAGAAATGAGTTTTTGTGCTATAAACGTCATTCTATAACTTTCTTCTATTATTTAGGTCATATATTACGCTTGTTACGTTTTGTTGCAGTTTTACAACATTTGTAAGGTATGGAATCCCCCAGTAGATTATTACACGTCGTATAATTGATTCAAAAGAGGCAAAATATACAGTTCATAGTGTTGATATGCCGTATATACGAGGGCTAAACAGAAAGTCGATTATGTTTTGTTGTAAGAAAAAAACTCAGTACAAGAAAAAAAATATTATATACATTTGAAGGTAGCACTGAAATACTACTTTTCAACGTAGTCACCATACAAATTTAGACACTTATTATAACGGTAAATAAGCTTTGAAATTCCATTCTCATAAAATTCTGCCGCCTGAGACTTCATCCAATTAGTCACGCCCTCCCTCAGTTCCTCATCGTCATCAAACCGCTGCGTTGCGAGCAACGACTTCATCTTTGGGAAGAGGTAGAAGCCGCTGGGTGCAAGGTCCGGGCTATATGATGGATGAGGAAAAACCTTCCACTAAAAATCTTCAAGGACTTGAAGGGTGCGATTTGCCGTGTGTTGTCGGGCGTTATCGTGAAAAAACAAAGTTTTTTAACTCAACTTTTCTCTACGCTTGTCCTAAATCGCTCTTCTTAAGTTTTGCAAAGTTTGGCAATACCTCTGAGAGTTTATTGTTGTTCTACGTTCAAGGAAATCAATAAAAAGCACGCATTTCCTGTCCCAAAAAACGGTTGCCACAATTTTCCTTGGAGACAAGGTTTGCATGCATTTTCTTAGCATTTTTGGGGAATTTGTGCGCCCTCACTCCATAGACAGCAATTTGGTTTCGCAGTTCACATGTGTGACCCACGCTTCGTCTCCCGTTATGTTCGATCCAGCAATGAGTCCCGCCATCTTTGTTGTATGAGTCCAGAAATGTTAATGAGGTTGCCATACGCTGATTCTTGTGATTTTCTGTCAGGAGTTTTGGTACCCATCTTGCACAAAATTTGTGGTATCCCAGTTTCTGAGAAACAATTTCATGCAATAAACTGCGTGAAGTTTGTGGAAAACTGAGTGAAAGCTCTGTTATTGTGAATCAGCGCTTTTTTCTAACATTTTCGTCGACTTTTGCAACAATTCCATCAGTCACGATTCTTGGTCGTCCACTTCGCTCTTCGTCGTGTACATTAGTTCGGCTATTTTTAAACCTAATGCACCATTGACGCACTCCACTTTCAGTAATAACGTTGTTCCCGTACACCTCCCACAGTTGTCGATAAATTTCAATAGGTTTACATTTTTTCGCTAACAAAAACCTTATTATAGATTGCACCTCACAACTTGCGGGATTTTCTATTGAGGCACACATTTCAAACTATCACTGTGAAATAACAGGGAATGACACAAACCTCGCGCTAACACGGCTGGATGCTGAGTGAGCCAAGGAACGCGCAGACACAAATATGGGCGCGCTGCGCACGCTCAAAGCGTCTATAGACGAAAACGTAATCGACTTTCTGGATATATCTCGTAGATTTTAATCGTTGTATGCAAAACTTGAACCTATTAAGCTTGGAAGTTATTTCTCAATATGATTTTGCCTATCAAAATTTCGGTGTACTATTGATCCTACAAATTCAGCTGACTTCAGCTTAACATTATCTGCATTGATAATATCATTTAGGTAGGACATTAAACAAGTTTGATTAACACTTGTTAGGAGACGATTCCCATTAATCCATTCGTGTACACTATAGAGTACATTTTTTATATTATCTGAAAGTTCTTTGACGCTATTGCCATAAATATTTATACTAGTGTCGTCGGCATACATTGTAATATATGCTTCAACATTACATGTCATGTCATTTGTATGTCATATGTATTATAAAATGCATTGGTCCCAGTGTCGATCTTGTAGTATTCTACAGTAGAGCTCAAGTAGATTTGACTGATATTTTATAAGTTCGTCATACTGGTTTAAATAACCAAATTCCATCAATTGTTTTCTGTTTATTAGATTTGATTTTAAAAGTGACGTACTACTCTGAGAATTTCATAGTACTCTAATTTTTAAAAGAGAATTCTATGATCCATTAAATCGAAAACTTTAGAGCTCGCAATTCAAACTGACTGTTAACTTTTTATTATTGAAATTATATAAAACGTTTTCTAGTATATTGTTTAGAGCAGTGGACGTTGATTTGTTAAGCGTAACTCCATGTTGATTGCCATAAAAATATTTAAGAATGTGGAGAAATTCGTTATTCGACTTTTCATCATAGTATCCAGGATTTTTGAAATTGCAGGTAATATTGAAAACGGCTTATAGCTTTTCTAAAATTTTTTTCGTTCTTCTTATGTAAAGAAATTAGTTTTGATATCGTGAGTTGTAAAGGTAAGACACCTAAAATTAAACTACTTTTCAAAAACTGGTAAAACATTCGAAATGTGGACTGACCATATCCTAATGATATCGATAGCAACAGCACTGGTGTTTTTTAATCCATGAATTATCTTGAAAATTTCGTCAGGAAGGGTAGGTATGACATAAAACGAACGTTTTCTTGTCTATTATAAGGCTTAAGTGAGTAGGAAGATTGATGAAGTAACTGCTAAAAATATTTGCTATATGATTGGGATCTTCTACGGTGCTATTGTTAATATTTAAGGATATATTATTATGCACTGATTTTGAGTTTGATTTGTTTATTTCTGAATTGATTATTTGCCAAGTTTTAATTACATTATGTGAATGAGAAATTAATGTTTTTATGCTATATTTCTCAAATTCTTGACACACTATTTTTAATACAGAACGATAGTTTTTTAAAAGTAGCCTATTTAACATAAAGAATGTGATCAAAAAAACTGATAGAGTTTCGTGTGCTTTCATTTTAATTATAATTAAACTGAAAAGACAGTTTAAAATACTATTAGGTTCGCGAAGTATGCGAAATATTAATAATTAAAATAATTAATTATACATAAATGTTTACATATTCAGTAGCTTATCTAATTAATAATTAGATAAACTATAAATATTGTATTTATACAAAATAATGTCACTTTATATATGGAAAAAGATTGCACAACTTCAACAAATAAGCTAAATTCTATTGCAAAAGGTTGCGCAATATCTCGCAAGTTCAATTATGCATATTATCTCGAGGCTAGAAAAAGAAAGGGAATTAGGTCTGCATTAGCAGAACAAAGAAACCGTCTTCTAGAATGACTATAAATAAAGCCATCCTGGACGGCTTAAGACACTTCGATTCGACTTGTGGATCGAAGACATTTAACTATGGTTTCGTAGCGTGGCGTTGATAATTAATCAACCTTTGAATTTAATTATACAGCTTTGGTCTAAAACCTGGTTTGCATTTCTAAGTTTGTAAGGATTACCGCCTTCATCGATACCGATCTGTTGCTAGGGCAACAGGTGTCCTCGCTGAAAGCGCTCAGATCCTCTAGTTATTTAGTTGCTCGTGTCTCGAATAACAAGAGTATTATGAGACCATCCGTCAATTTAAACGGAGACGGTACGGGCCAGCAATTCGTCCGATGCGCGTTTTGTATAGAGCAGGGGACATAAGTTTTAGTTGCTCGTACCATTGAAACTAATGTTATTGCTGCATCAAGGCCGCAAGAATATTGTTACAAGGAGAACACAATTTCTAGGTCACTGAAAACCGTTCGCGAGCTAATATATGAAATATTAGACGCATCTAGAATTAATTATTGGCGAGATCACACCTCATTACGAGATGTATTAAGTAATATTAAATACATTTCATATCATCCGTACGCGATTCAATATAATTGAATTAAGACAAATTGATTGTCTACCGTAATATGAAATTAAATATGCTAGTTGAATTTAGCATTACTGAATCGAATTCTTTATTTAACAGTAACCGTTTTTGTTTTAGTTGTAAATAGCGTTCATACAATTGTTTCGTTTCATATTATTATTTTGTACCTGTTTATTTTAGAGTTAGCCTTATAAATAATCCCTTATTTGTTTTATCAGAGTAATATATGATTTTCGAAGGTTTATTGACTTGTTATTTACAGTGCAATTCATCTAGGTACAAATAATAAGTTCGACGAACCATCCCGCACGCACGACGATCTACCTGGACAAGCATAAATATAAATAATTTTGGTCCTGTAACGTAATTAAATAAACCCTAAGATCACAGTTTGTGTAATATTTTCGCAGAGTTTCGTTGAAAAATATTTTAGAATTTCGCGTATTCCTCTTTTAGTTTTTGAAGACTTTTTTATGCCAAGTGTGACTGAATTTTTTGATCTTCTAATTGACATCTGAGTTAATAGTTAGGCTTTATTAAAATCACATGGAAATAATTCGTAAAATGTATCAAACTTATGTTGTATGGTTAAGTCAGATGTATCAAGAACACTCCAATTTAAGTATTTACGATATTTAAAAATTTTGAATTATTAATTCCGTTACAGATTCTACTGACTTTGAATTGATTGGTACTATTACTTTCTCTTGCCTTATATGAAATACAGTTTTAAGAGAAAGTATTTTTTTCGTTCAAAATTTTCGATATTGAAATTTTAGTGGAAATACACGTTTTTGAGTATCCTGAGTACGAAAATCATGTTTTTGGATATTGTTCCCTCTCTCTCTCTCTCTTTGTGTATGTGTGTGCGTGCACGCGTCCGTATGTGTGCGAGCGAGGGTGCGTGTGTTTGTGCGTGCACGAGTATGCGTGCGTGCGTGCGTACGTGAGACAGTGTGCGTGTGCGTGTTTGTGCGTGTGTGCGTGCATCTAAGCGTGAGTGCGTCTAGGCTTGTCTGCGCGCGCGTCCTCGCGCTCGTGTGTATTTTTTTAAATACATTTTATTCAGCATATTCGATTCATTACATATAATATATGTAATATTACATATTTTGCTATAACAGATCAAGTATTTAACTTAAAAACATGATGTTGAATTTAATATATAAATAAATTAATTAATTACCGTGATTTAATTAATTTAGAATAGTGTTTTTCTTGTTGAAGTGCTAAATAATTTTGAAATGTATGAAAAGTAATATTGGCGTTCTGTATTGTATTCAAAGTCTATTTTTTTAAGAAATTTTAAAAAGTGTTGTAGGTGTTTTCCTATTAATTCACTTTCGTTCATTCGCCCCTTTTATCCACTGTTCTTAACTCTTGCCTGTAGTAATGTTCGTTGTGTATGATGTAACTGGCATTTAAAAATTATGTGATCAACTGTTTGGTCCTTTTCGTTACATATACATGTAGCATCTTAGCTTATTTTAAATCTATAAAAATAACTCCCAAGTTTGCCATGCCCTGTAAATATGGTTGTGTTTCAGAAAAAATGTTTATCTTCATTTCCGGTCTTCCTTTGACTATTACTGAACGGATTTAGTAATAGCGCTTGTTTCTGTGTTTACCCATTCCATTTGCCACTTATTTATAGTTTCGCTTTTTATTTCCTAAATAGCTTTCCGTAATTGATGTTTGTCTTTTATGTCCTTTTTTGCTTGATAAATTTTTGTGGCTTCATGAAGAGCTATTATTATTGAAGATAGACCTGCAACAACACACGATGATTCGTAATAAATTGTTCTGAATGCTTTCACTATTTTTAAATTTATTAATCTCTGAAATCTTTTAAATTTATTCTCATTTCCTTTTTGTTTAATGTGTATGTGTGTGTACATGCGCGCATGTGCGCGTGTGCAAATGCACTTACGTGGGCGTGTGCGAGTGCGTGAGCGCGCGGGTGTTTTTTTTAAATTCATGTTATTCGTATGTTCCATTCATTAGATATAGTTATTTAATGTGTGCGCACGCGCGTGAGTTTGTGTGTGCGAGCGAGAGTGCGTGCGTGCGTGGGCAGGACGGTGCGCGCGTGTGTTTGTGCGTGCGCGAGTGTGCGTGCATGTATGCGTACGTGAGAGTTTGGGTATGCGCGCCCGTTCCATTAATTACATATAGTATATGTAATATTACACATTTTGCTATAACACAGCAAGTATTGGACTTAAAACTTTATGTTAAATTTAATATATAAATAAACTAATTGCCGTGATTTAATTAATTTAGAATAGTTTTTCTTATTCAAGTGCCTAAATAATTTTGAAATGTATGTAAAGTGATTTTGGGGTGTTATTTTATATTGTACTCAATCTATTTCTTTATGGAATTTTAGAAAGTGTTGTAGGTGTTTTCCTATTAATTTACTTCTGCGCTCACTGGTTACTTTTTTCTACTGTTCTTAACTTTTGGCTGTAATAATGTTCGTTGTGAATGGTGTAATTGGCATCTAAAAATTATGTGATCAACTATATGGTCTTCTTCGTTATATATACATGTAGAATCTTGATTTATTTTAAATCTATAAAAATAACTCGCAAGTTTTCCATGCACTGTAAATATGGTTGTAAGTTTCGGAAAAATGTTTATCTTCATTTCCAGTCTTTCGTTGACTGAAGGAAAGAACCGTTTAGTAATAACTTGTTTTGTGCTTACCTATTCCATTCCTCACTTATTTATAGTTTCGCTTTTTATTCACTCAATAGCTTTCCTTAATTGATGTTTGTCTTTCATGTCCTTTTTTGCTTGATGCATTTTTGTGGTTTCCTGAAGAGCTATTATTATTGAAGAAGATCTGCCGCGACACAGGATGATTCGTAAGAAATTGTTCTGAATGCTTTCACAATTTTTATATTTATTAATCTCTGAACTCTCTCTAATTTATTTTCATTTTTCTTTTTGTTTACTGTGTGTTTGTGTGGGTGTGGTTGTTTGTGGTGTGGGTGTGCGTGCGCGTGTGCGCACGCACGCGTGTGCGCACGCACGCGTGTGCGCACGCACGTGTGTGTGTGTGTGTGTGTGTTTGCATGTACTATATGTTTGTGTGCGAATACGAAAAGTCCTAGATAAACAAAATATTATATTTCAGCTTGTATCCATCGGAACACGCAACTGCAACAATTTCGCCAAAATCGCATAACCGCAAGTGCCACTTTACTCTTATCATTTTTTGATTTTTTGAGATTTTCTCGAAATCTCCTCTAACGTTTTTTAAAAATCTATTAAGTTTCTTAGAAATTGAATGCCCTTTTATACTATCTAGGCGGTTTCTCGGAAATTTCCGTAAATTGAGTAACCAGAAGTACTTTTATCATTAACTCTGAATAAAATATCTATGAAACTAAAAGTCCTAGGTAAATGAAAATTAGTATTCGTAGTCATGCCCACCTTCGTGTGCTAAACCAAGAATTTAGTTATAAACGACTAACAGGAAATAACATTTTATTTGCCATTTTTAGTTTTTCACGATTTTCTTAAAATCGCCTATAACGAATGTTTTAAAATTAAGTGTATTTTGTAGCTACTTAATTCGGTTTTATATTAACCAAGCAGTTTCTCTGATAAATTTTTGAAAATTGAGTAACCGGAAGTACCTTAGAGCATTACTTGTGAACAGCATATCCTACAAACTATACATCATATAAAAATGAAAAATTATATTTAAGCTTTTATTTTCCGCACCTGAGACGGCAAGAATTTGGTTAAAATCTAATGACTAGAAGTGCCACTTTATTCTTGCGATTTTTAAGTTTTTTGCGATTTTCTCGAAAAAGACTGCGGTTTTTATGCTTTTATGTCCTTTTACGTAAACAAGGCGATTTTCCTGAAAAAATGCGAGGAAATTTCTGGAGGGTTTGCCTGACCAGTAACTTGGTGGGCAACCGTTCCATTGTTCCCAAAATAAACATAAATAATATTTTTATCATTTGTGGACATTTTCATATTTGCATATCTATATACGTAAGAGAAAGTCGTGTGTTGTCTCACACCAGATTTTTTTTCTTGTTTTTGACGGACGCGTTATAATGGGAAAATTTCGATAGAAGCACAAAGTGTTCGTATACTATATCTCATATCTATATTATTTAATAAGATATTGTCGATACAAGTCTGGGAAACCGAAGTTATTATTGTGTGTCACAATGCTAAGGTGAACTTGCTGGTGTAGCTCCACCATTCGATCGGGCGCGAACTATATAACATTGGATTTTTAAGACAGGTTATCGTCCCATTTATACGCTGTGAGTATGTATTCGGGATAGCTTGGAAATTCTGAAAGTTATGGAGTGGGATTTTCATAATCCTAATCGGATCCAACGTTGAGTGACGCTTATAACTGTTTATTTATAAGGCAAGTGACTCCCGGATTGAATTGGCGAACGGCAGCAGATTCGGAATGAAATAAATCTCCCCATCTATCTCTCTATTTACACATTTTCTTTGATAAAGCAGATTCTTGAAAATTTCACATTTAGACTTTACTCAAGATGATTTCAAAATTCTAAAATCCATTCTAATACAAAATAATTATCCAAATTCGTTAGTGGACAAACATTTATTTTCTTGTTCTTCTTTTATCTTTAAAAAATCTTCTTCTCTTTTGTTCATGATCGGATGAAGAGATAAATATTGATCACGAAACGTCAGCCATTGAACTGAAAAATAATTAATTTTGACATTTTCCTGTATTTGGCAAATATCTAAATCCATGCTGAAAAATTTCGGGCGTAATACAAAAAATTATATAAACTGGAAAAGGTGTAGTTCATAACTAATTCTATAAAATCGCAAACTATTATAATTAAATTACGTTTACCAGGGCAAAACCTAAGTTGAAGTGATTTTCTTACACTAAAATAGGTAGATATAAATATTGAAATTTTAATTAAAATAATTTTACTGTACAATAAATATGATTAAGGCGCTCTTATAAAATGTTAGCTAAAATTAATTTTACATATAATAATATAATTCAGCAAGAAGAATTCCCAAGGTTGGCGTAATGAAGGAAGGAAGTACTTAGTACTTCCTTCCTTTGTGTCCCGATTAGGGTTATGAAAACTCTTCGTTCGCTTCTATATCTACAAGATAGGCTAACTGATCTTCCAAAGCGAATGTATAAAAATGATTCTGGTTATTCCGAATTTCTATAAAAAAAAACGCAACAGCCAAATTATCTAGGTTGGGATGCCAAAGGAAACCCTATTTTCTCCCTAGATGGATCATCAGAAAAATGAGTACCTTACCAGGTAATCAATACGGGATAAACCTATTATAATAAATTCAATTTAGGACATGCGCAGTTTTACCGTACTTTTACACAGAATTTTACTACAAAAAAGTATCTCATGTCTGTCTGAAATATGAAATTGGAATAATAAAAACGCTATACCACCCCTTTTCAAGATAACTAGAAGAGGTAGTTTTTACTAAGGGAATGCTGATATTTACGGTGAATGATCGAATAATAATAATAATCTAAATGGAAATCCTGAAAATCACAAATCACGTGAACACCACTACGGGGGGGATTGAGGTGATTAAGAGAATCAGGGAAACTTTCAAAGAAAACGAATCGCAGTCAATTGGACAAGTTTGCCATTTCAGGAGCTTAATTAAAACTCCTCTTCGCGATTCTTAAGCAACTCAACCTAAAACTAACTAAGAGGATAAATATGAATAATCTGAATACTTAACTAAGTAATTATTTGTATTCAATTATTTTGTTATCTTACTAACATTTAAGTATTTGCTAGTATTCTAAATTACCGTTTAAAATAATAAATAATTTCTGTTACACATTAATTATTTGTGTATTTTCATTTAAGTGATTGCGCTATTATCCTGGTATATAATTTAACTAGTATTAATATTTGCCAACAATTATTGTGTTAAATTTTAAGAACCTTCTGTCAAATACTGAGTTGCAATTAATAGATGTAGACATTCATACACTTGAGGCAGGTGTTTCCCAATCAAGGATAAATTTTCCGTAAGGAATTTATTTTATTCACATTGTTATACTCATAGATATTCTTCCATTAATATTATTGTTTATTCTAGAATACAAATTGCACTTTGTTTACTAAAATAAGCGTTTTTCTTCGTATATGCAGTATTTTCTATTTGAATTTTTTTTTAAGTTTGGTTCTCTAACGTTTGAAATGTAGTGTACGGGCAAACCATTTCAGGAAAATCTGAGAATTATGCTCTAAAGAACTCAAGATAGCTGAAGTAATTCTTACTCCCATTCAAGGAACGAAGCATAAATTACGAATGAGGATAGATAGCGCGGAAGTTTCATATCAGTTGCATAGAGGAATCGAGCCGCTCAAAATGCACACCAAGGAAAAGAGCAGAACTATACACTTTTGAAATGTCTGAGGAATAGAAGAAATTGATGAAAAAGTTCAGGTGCAATATTTTATACTTTGAAAATTAATGTCTAAGAACAGCAAAGAAATTGAAACAAATGTGTGCTCGATAGTCTGCTCTAGTTCATTCCAGTTGCATCCCTAAATTGAGTTCGCCGTTAATTAAGAGATCCAATTAATGATAACATGGAGAACTGTTGTCGTGGTATGAATTTGACTACTATACTCCTGCAGTAAATTGTTACTGATGATGAAATATGGGAAACTAAGCGGACGGGTAAATAATGGGAACATTAGCTTCTTTCTAATATATAAGAATTCCTTGTCGTACTACGCGCTGATAAAATCTTGCTAACATTTTATTGGAAATATACAGGTCAAATTTTTAAGCACTGAAAGGAGTATTAATATCCAGCCTCGATTGCTGTACCCAAGGAACGCGGGTTCAAACCCGATCAAAGTTGGTAAATTTGTCAGCGGAGAAAAATTTAAAAAACATGCTTTCTTCTCGGATAAAGCAGTAATGTGATGTTTGACACGGGAAAACTCTAGTTGGCATGGCAAAATAGTCATAGTAGTTGAAGCCAAGAGGCCCAGGGGAATCTCCGAATGCCGAGGATTCAGCCACAAAACAAAAAAATGAGTATTGATTATATCGATTTAAATTTCCCTGCCAAATAATTTCCTCTTTTAATCCTTATACCTAACAATGCAAAATTTCACTCTGCGCTTTTAAATTAACAGAAAATACATATTTAGATTTACCTTGAATGAAAATTTTGGTAGGTGTGAATAAATATCAAAAATATATGCAAATAAAGTAATTTTATTTGATTCGCCTTCATATATAAAACATTGAAGTGATTTTAAGTGGAAATATTTCGCACGTTCCTACTAGAAGTTTGGGAAACCTAGGAATAGGTATTAAATAGTAAAGAATGCGCTTTTAAAATGTAAATTAGTTTTTAATATTTTGCAAAGCGCCCTAGAAAGTAAATGCTTAGAACAAAAATCCGATTTAGTTTCAATAACATTCTCGATGTTAGGATCTTTGCCGGCGAATTATGTGTGTTGTTACGAGTTGTTAGATGACCTTAAAGGACAAACAGATAGAAAACCGAAGATGCCGTTCTCCAAATATACTCACGTGTGAAACCATGTTCTTTCGATTTCAGCCTAATGTTTGTACCTGCCTTGAAACACAGCTGATGGCTCGTTATTAATCTCGAGCATAGAACTATCTGATGCCCTTCTTTCTCGAAAAGGAAGGCTCGTATAGATTGACGGGAAGGTAACAGTTGGTGCCTTTCAGCCTCCTTGCGCATGCGCAAGATCTTTCCTTACCCTACAACACTCTTGTATTAAATATGTTAATTTTTTGCACAAATGACCTTATAAAACATCCTTAAAGGTTGACTATTCATTGGTTTCCTTTGATGCTAAATTTCTGGCTGGTAAGGTTGTTAATCAGCTTTCATGGCGTGGCTAGAAATTATAAACTCAAAAGCATTTAAAGACACCGGTCTGGAGTATGACTGCTTTTATTGTAGATTGGCCGTTTCAAACAGGTTCGATTATATTCGCTTGTTCACTGATGATTTGCCACCAAGCCCTACATAGTACTACGTTGTAGTTACTATTTGAATATTTGAACCATGTAGATTGTAAATATGTTCCACTTGATCATAGGTATCGCTGGTTGCTCCTATACCAAAACATTAAGTGCCAGCCAACTGAAGAAACTGCGTCTTAGATCACTAAACCATCTTTTGGGGCATACTAAGAAGTCTATTCAAATCGAATGAAATCAGTAGGGTGTAAATCACCTTTAACATAACAAAATTTTATCAACCAAGATTAGATATCGAGAGGTTTTTTAATAATGGAGAATCAAGCGTTGGATGTACAATTAATTTGGTAAGAACCTTGTTATCTGAAATACTTTAAAATAATTAAGAAAACCAGGAAAATTAGAAATTAAGAAATCGAGATTATTTAAAAGTACTTTAAACAGAAAATAATGTAAGGTAGATTGCTGCATAAAAATAACTATGTAACAATAACTGCAGAATAATATGTTTAGTTATAAATAATAACTAAAAAAGAATTTGCTGGTGCACACAGATTAGCGAAACATTAATTGCAACTATAATAAATTATTTAAGAAATCACTGAAGATCTGTGTAATATAGAGAAGTAAGATTAAAAAGAATTACGGATTAAAAGAGAGAAAATTTCTAGCATTAATTTAAGTTAAAGTCAAATTTTGAATTATTTAAAATATAGAAATTAAAAGTAAGTAAGAAATTTATTTGTAAACATGTTGAAAGACCACACAAAGCAAAACAATCAGATCTAGGTTAGAGAATTGTATATAACATTAAGTTTTTGTTTTTAATAAACATTCTGTTAAATGGTTCATTCTGTTTAATTAGTCACCCTAGTCACTTGAGTAAAATCTTGATGGTTAGCACATCTTCAATTCCAAGTCGCAAATAAGATTATTCTTAACGCTTAGAACAAATTGGAGATGAAAATGGATGTGCAACAGAAGACAAGGAATTGTTATTCCGAAGCACATTTTTACTTTTAGGGTACTCAACCATCACTTGGAAAAGAAAAATAATATTTTCAACGGATAAAAATGAACATAATGATGCTACAGTATACTTTAATGTCTAAAAATAAGTATTGCTTTAGGCTTGTATTAATCAATAAAAAGAACCTATTAATTGGATTAATATTAAATCAAATACACTGTTTTCCTAATAAAAACAATTCAAAATAGATTACGGCCAAAGCAAGTATTTGATTTTAGTTAAATGTGTCCACAATCCGCTTGCGCGGCTAGAATACTTTTAACCAATTATATTTTGAGCGTAGGCCTTAATCGGCAATTAAGTATTTAGTTAAATCTTATGCAACCCACCCCTAATATAGTATGTTTAGAAAAATTGGGTATCAAATACTTACATCGAATAGTATAAACGTTTTTCTTAATAATGTTGGTGTAACCTTGGCCAAATGTCCCAATGTAAAGCCTTCAAAGTCCCATATTTCAATTTGCGATAGGTACATGTCTTCCTTATTACGCAGTTCAAATACATTAAGTCCTTGTGTAAATGCACATATTGGGTCATAGTTACTTGATTCCTTATCATTCAATTTTAATATAACTATACGGCATAAATCTTTTGTTAATTTTGGTAAAGGTGCATACATGCTGAAAATATAATAAATTAAATAAAAGAGTTTACTAACCATCACATGTTATTGAATTAGAATATTTTTTTATATTAATGTGAAATGTTTACCAAACTAGTCGAATAAAGAAATTTCTAATATCTTGGTTATGTTTTTAGATTATTAACCTTAACCTCTAAAATTCAAATTTGAGACATAGTAATTATGTAAATAATCTTTCGATTGAGTTTTATGCTACAATTTGTGTTTAGGATATTGAAGGAAACTTCTTTATACATTTTGAGTTCGTTGCAGCCCATTGGAGGGGGTGATTGAAATTACTATTTGCTTCATTTTCACATTACATGATATGGTATATAGTTAATAGGCTGTAAATTAAAATAGCATAGATTGTACTAAAATTTTAACAAGGCCTATTTAACGAATTTCAAAGGACGGGGCCTCTGATTAGTTTCAAGCAAAGTGACATTCCAGGCACAAATCCTAATAGGTACGGTGAGGCTACTCTTAATTAAAAACTTTGCTTCATTTAAATGTATAATTTAGTACATTTAGAGGTTTTGGATGTAGCTTTAATATTTAATTTGAATATATATCTTCTGTAGTTCAATTTGTGCAACATATATTATATATATATATATATATATATATATATATATA
>JAHWXV010495362.1:0-11991 GCA_024586415.1 Phrixothrix hirtus | reverse complement strand
ATATATCGGTGAGCATTGGCAGTACCGTTATTCAACACCACCAAGTCTCTACGAGCCGTTAAAGAAATGCCATCCTAGATCATAACTGATCCTCCACCGAATAAAGTCGTTGCTTGCATGTTGCATTGTGTATACAGTTCTTTCGGACGTCGGTACAAATTTGCACGCCTACCACAGTTGTAAATATAGATCTACTCTCATCTGTACACAGCACTCTATTCCAATCTGCCTCCAACCAATGGACATGGTCGTTTCCGTTTTTTAAATGTATTATTTTAGTACCAAGGGGACTTATGTTCCTTTTTTCTCGGTCTGTATGTGCCTTTTCTATGAAGAGGTTTCTTTGCTGCTTTTCTCAGCTAGCTACAGGGCTGTGGCGATGATTTTTTCCCCTTAGTATCCGCACACCGCTAGAATGTATGGAACTACAACGAGGATTTTCCCGAGGCCTTCCCCGAAAATTTTGCTTCTTTGGCCGGACTTATCACTATACAACCGACCTACATACATTATTTTATTTATGTCTATTTTGTGAGAAGCGGCACTATCGCGCACTTCTTTTGGCTGTTTCGCGGTTTTTTGTCTACTTTCACAGTGATCGCGAGTCTAGCGGGTTTTGACAGCTTCCGCGTCTTTCTGCAGTTATTGGGAACCTGGGGCACCCCGTATAGTTAGCCGTGTGACCTGCGCCACAGTTTGCGCACTTGAGCGGTTAGGTACGGGGTTTCTTGCACTCGTGAGTTGAGTGCTCGCTACCGCACTTAACGCATAACGGCTTTGCACTACATCTGTATGTGTATGTGTGCTCGAATTTCTGGCATCAGGGACACTGCATGTCATCTCGTTTTAGGCGTGGAGATTCAACTCTTACGCACAAAGCAAGCACTGCTTTCAGGTCGTATACTTTCTTCCACTCTGCGCTGTTATCCAGATCTACGTAGAGAAGTGGGAGTGGCGTCTTTTGCGATCCAGTGTACATACGCTGCACTGAGCGCACCGATAACCCCTGTTAGACTAGGACGGATTTTACATCTTCCGGGTCAAGAAATTCGGACAACCCTCTACCACTCCAAGTGGCTTTTCTTCTTGCATTTTGTAGGTGTGGAATTCTATTTTCGCCTCTTCCATGTATTTGATAATTCCACGGAAGTGTTCTGCGTTTTTCGTGTAGATTTTGATCCTAGACTCTGATCAAATTTAGTTTCTTCTTTGAGAGTTCAGTGGCGACTTCCGCCTAGCGAAGGACGACTGGTGGGATTTGCTTCCTTTCTTGCTTTTCTTTTGCTGGCCGGACAGTTACTTCCTCCTCGGCGTCGAAAATTGCATCGAACTTGTTACTTAATTTGAGTTTTAAGGCGGGATTCTCAAGTGTGGTGCTCTTCGGCTTCCTTTTCCGTGATTTCTGCACCTGGAAGCCGTCCAGGCATTCTAGGTGTGCTGACGCCTCCTCGTCGGAGGAGTAGTCCATTTCGTCGTTAGTTAGCTTGTAGGCGGCGGATTCTGCTGCGAATTCACGCAGTAGATTTTCTGCTCTATCAGCAGCTATGTGGGGATGACTTCGTTCCATTCTTAGAATGTCGTCCAGGAATGGCGTACCACCTCGTCGGAGCGCTTCTGAGGCTTTTTGGCGTTTAGGTCGTCTACCCATTCCAAATACCCAACTAAGGCGGCGCGTGTCGTGTTATCTAACGTAGCACTAGAGGATTTGCTGCTCGCTATCGTGAAGATATAACTCGTTGACAGCGCGTTCACAGTTGACAGTTTGTGGGTGTGTTGCCCTCGACCCACCGACTCTAAGAGTAATGGGCCTAAGGTACAATACAACTAGTAGCAGTGACTTCTATATACGTCCGCACTCGCTGACAGCTTGCCGTGCACTGATTCAACGCACATGGCTTCGTGGAAATTGTAACTACGCTCTGCGATGCGCTACGATCAAGGCACGACCCTGGCAGGCATGCCATTTATCAAATTATCTTCCTCGAAGCGCTTTACAGCTGATTCGAACATTATGAACATCTTCATATTGGGATTGTAAGCTTCTACTTGTTACAAATCTTTACCTAAGGTGCGAAGTCGTAAAAAACGGTCTTGAAGAGGCGTTGTTTCACAATGCCGACCTTGCCCTCGACGCCTAGAATGACTACCGGTCTCTCTGTACCGTTCCATCGTTCGTGATACCGATATATGGAATACGCCAAATCGTTCGCCTGACCTTTTGTAAATTAAACTATCTTCATGCAAAACTACTATTTGAGCACACTCTTTATTAGTAAAATTTCTTGATTCGCTTTGCATTTTGATTACAACAATACTAAAATGTTAGCAATAACCAGTTACAATTCACACAACGACTTAAAATCTAACACTAGCCTCTATCAGAATTGACACATTTACTATATACTTGTTTTTCGTAAGGTATCAGTAGAAAGAGAAACCAAAAATACAGGTATAACGATAAAATCCTTAAAAACATTCCAAATACACGGAATATTTAATATAAACAAAAGTACAACTAATTTAATTACGAGTGAATCGCATTTTCTTGTTTTTATCGATGTGGGTTAATTTCTTGAAGCTGTGTTGTTGGAATTGACACCTTTTGGGGTTGATCCATTCAAGTTACGCGGGTTATCTTCAAATTTTAATAATGTTGCTGAAATTAACAATGATTTTGTTGACTCGGTGAAAATTATTAGAAACGGAAATTTCGAAATACTAAAAAACCACTACAATCTTTATGTCGGTAAAGATATTACGATCATGCTTTCGTTCAAAACAGTCAATGTAGCCGAAGTATTTGAGATTATTTCTAAAATTAAAACAAAATCAGTCGGATGTAACAAAATAGATATTGACATCGTCAAACTTTCTTTCGTAGTTATTTTGCCGCACGTTACTCATATTATTAGTTTGTGATTGACCACGGGTGTATTTGCAGTCGCATATAAGCAAAGTTTAATTACTCCTATACTAAAAATGTCTACTCTTGCAACTTTATCGGGCCTCAGGCAGTAGATAGTAAACTTTTACAACATTTGCACATCAATAATATCTTGCCAACCTACAGTTGCACCGCGACTATAGGTAATATGATAGATTTTATTTTTAAATCACTTCACATTGGAGCTATGCTTGTTATTGTATTACTAAATTACTCTGAAAAGTTTTAAATACTTAAAGATGCTCCTTTAATCGGAATTGTTCACTATGTCCCACAAATAACAATATTAAATGCATTTTTCAAAATTATCTAACAAATCGAACACAAGTAATGAAATTATCTAACAAGCCATTTGAAAGAAGCGATGTGATATGTGGTATACCACAAGGCTCGACTTTTGGTACTATATTTTAGCAATTGAAAATCTGAAAATTTCATTTCTAACCAGACGACATCCAACTTTACTTTGCTTTCCGTTCTGATAATATTCAAATAGCTTTAAATTATGTTAATAAAAACCCGAAAAATTTAAGGTCCTTTTCATAAAAGCATTATTTAAAAATAAATTTTATCAAATGTAATGTTCTAATTTTAGAGATCGTAGACATAGGAAACAAATTACGTTTAAACCCAATATATCAGTTAATGGAGTAAGGTTGATTTATGCCAAGTTTACTAAAGATTTGGGACTCCATATAGGCAACAATTTACGGGTTAAAGAGGATATGAACAAACTAATTCAAGTCCTGTTGACTTGCAACTCTATATTATGCCAACAACAGGTATATCACAAAATTTTAGACTACGATCTGCTTGATAAAAGGCTTAGTCAGGTGAACAAATGATGTGGTTTACTTATACCTTGCCGATTTAATTACTGCGATCAAATCCAGTGCAATTGCTTAGATACAATAGATATCAACATAATTCAGAGAGTATAAAACCGCTGTCTTGGATATATTCGTAGCATCAAAAAGAGCGAGCTTTATTCCATAGACTAACCCAACCGCGTTGGTTAAATAAGTTAGAATTGAAATCGGTATCATTAATCTTAGATTTAAAGCCCCTTTAATTCCTTTTATACATAAGACAACGTTGTGTCGACGATTGTTTTCGTTTAACATGGCAAAAATGTTCAACAGTAGAGTTTATAACTTCGCGGCAGGATCTGTCATGCTTTGTAAAAGGAGAGCTAAATCTATGTTACAGCTAAAACTAGAAAAAGCTAATAAAGCATTTTATTTCCTATGCTATTATTACTTTTCTTTTCGTTCTTTTCTCGACGATGTTATTGCGATCTAAATAATAGTCTTAAAGGATACAAGGTAAAACATCCTCTTTTTCCTAAGCAGCTGGTTATATACTCAATAGCCCAACGCAATACATTTTGTATTATATATTTTTTTCATAGTGAAGGCACGTGTCATTTAAGCCATCTAGGAACGACTATTTTTTAAATTAATAGTTAAACTTTAAGTTAAAGCTTTTAAGAAATGGGATCCATCCAGCCAGAGGCGCCTGGCACTACTGAACTATATAATTTACCTACGATTTAACTAAAAACTGTGCAGGTAGCGTCGCAGAGCCTAACTGCAAGACCAGCGGGCAGTATTCTAGTGAAACCGGAATATATTAATCAAATAATATTGAAAGTTAAACGGTTAAATTCTACACAAAAGCTTATTAGCAAGAAAGTCTGTAAAAGGTTATACGAAAATGTATTCAAATTCAAAGATTTTTTATTTAGATGAATACACTACATTTTTACTTAAAAATGGAACATTGAAATATGTTTTATATGATTGTAAAGTTTCTAAAATGTGAACTAACTGACATTTTTAGTTCAAACCATGTAAAACTTTCAAATACGAGGGCTATTCATCAATTAACCTCGGGTTGTCTATTACAAAGAGACAAAACTAGATACAACTTTTTATTTATATACAATCTGTGGTTACGTGTTGACATTATTTCTCCACATAGTCGTCATCGGAATTCAAACATTTGTCGTTCCGCGAAACTAGCTACTTTATTCCCTCATTAAAGAACGCTACCACTTGGTGCTGCAGCCTGTTGTTGGTACCATTTTTGAGCTCATCGTCGATCGCGAAGCGCTGAGTAGCCGACCGGGCCTTTATCTTGGGGTAGAGATAAAAGTCGCTCGGTGCCAAGTTCGGTCTATGGGAAGGATATTGAAAAATCTCCTAGCCAAAAAGTATGAATTTTCCCTTTATTCGCTTCGAAGTATGAGGTCGCGCATTGTCTGTTGCGATCCCAAAACACTGTAACCATCATTTTACGGCTTGACAGCGTCTGCTTGAATTTTTTGGGCTTTTTGGGAGAACAAGCGTGTATCCACTGCTTAGACTGTTCCTTAATTTCAGAGTTCACTATTACACCCATGTCTCGTCTCCAGTCAGAATTCTGCTCAAAAATTCCTCCCTCTCTTCATGGCAGCGCTGAAGGAATGACAAGGCAGAACTCAGTTTTGTGAACATCGGTTAGAAAATTTGGTACCCACGTGCACAAAACTTATCGTAACCTAACCTCTGTGTGATAATCTTAAGAGGGTAATCCTTGAAACTTGCCGTAGATCTACAGAAAGTTCGGAAATTGTGAACCGACATCTCGTACGGTACAAGTTCATCAGTCACCTCTGAATATCCTTCTCAACTCTTTCATCATGCACATCTGTGCGACCAGCCTTGAATTTTCTGCACCACTCCCTCACAACACCGTCACTCATAACCCCATCCTCGTACACATGATGCAGTCAACGACGAATCTCTGCGACATTGACTCCTGTTTGCAGGAAGCAAATGGCAGAACGTACCTAGCAACTGGGGCGAGACGCAATAACACAGTTCATTTCAAGCTCTTGCTGTTTACACGCTACCGAAGGAAACAAAAAGCTGACCGACGCGACGTGTCCTTAAAAGTCATTGTTTTCTAACTACGCATGCGCCATAAAGTTGCAAGTATTTGCTTATCTTTAATAGCCAATCGAAGGTGAATTGGTGAATAGCACGATTTAGTAAGCTTGTAATTTGAAATTTTCCAAACTTCATTCGAATTCCAATCTATTAATTTTAATAAAATCCAATATATTTTAAGTTACTCAAACTCAAATTTGGAAATTAATTGATTGGGAATCTTTTAATCCGTAAAATGATCATTAAAACATTTTTATGTGGACTACTTCAATAAGTTTGAATAATTTGAAATGTATTGAATCAGAAGGTGCGTAGTTTCGTCATAGGTTATCAGCTCAAAACCTTTGATATTGTTTTGTATGACATTTTATGGTGGGGACTTAATGACGTTAATACGTTCCCATTTCTTCAAGAAAAAATAAATTACTTAATGACTGATAAAAATTAAACTTAAAAACCGTAACAAAACCAGGAAGGACGGTGGCAAACTTTTATGTAAATCTTACGTTAAATAACACAAAGGGTGGCCAAAAAATAACCGAAATCAAGATCACTTTATCGACAATGCAGTTGAACTATGCAGATCCCTATAATGACAAATATTTTCATTGTTTCTTACCACAAGTAACTAGATCGGTAGTAAACAAGCCCCACAGTCAATATAAATTTTAATTGGTCTCACGTGCATCTGCAACTTTTGTACTTTAAAAACAGTTATATGTCAAAATAATAACGCGTTTGCATTCGTTTTTGCGAAAAATTAGAGAAAACCACGTAAATCTACTGAAGATGATCTGCGTTCTGGATGAACAAAAACATCACATGCAGATGAAAAAGAGCGATCCATGTTGCATCCGACGAGATCTGCTTATAAATAAACTATTAAAGAGCTTGCAACCAGTACTGGGATATTCTATAGTTATTGCCAGAACATTTTTAGAAAGATTATAGAAATAGTTGTAAAATTCATGAACAGCGAGCGAACTGAAGCATATCTAGCAATGTCTGCTGATATCTTCAACCATACAGATGGGAAAGCAAATTTGTTAAAACATATTACATCAAGTAAGATGTGAAGCAATAAGGCCAATTCAGTCAATAGATATATAGAAATTAACTTGGTCTAAATAAAGCATGAATGTTTCAAAGCGACCAAAAAGTGCTGCTTATCGATTCTTTTATTTGACGAAACATTTAAATGAATGCGAAGTTGTATCGTGGGATATTGCAATATCTGAGGGGAACTGTGCGGTGGAAGAGCCCTAGTTACGGAGAGAGAATGATTAACTCTTTAGTTGTGATGGCACGCGTTCTCAACTGTTAATTAAACAGTTTCATACTCGCTAGAATTGGTTTCTGCAGGCAATTTTTCCCGCGTTTCAAACAGTAGCTCGAAGAACGTGATTTTGAAATTCAGGTAAAGACAATAACGTAATTTCAAACTGTTTTAAGCATGGCATTAGCAAGTATTTAAAAACACCTTTAACGGCTTGCGATAGCACTGTAACGGATGACTAGAAAATTACTATTAACCAGCATACCACTATTCCAAAATCAATATTAATGGTGGATTTTTGTGCATAAAATAATCTTTAGGCGTAAATGTTTTCTCCCCAATTTCTAACTGGTGTATTCAATCTTGAAAAATTAGGAATATTTAACAAGCTAAGCTTGTAGTTGTTTTTCAAACAAGAGGGTAAAAAAAAGCTGAGTAAAAATGTATTACTATAAATTATCTGAGTTCTTCGTCTAACAGAAAACATTAATATATTTCTAAGCAATTTTTTGTGTATTAAGCTCTAAACACTTACCACGACGCTTACGAAGTAGTTCTAAGCCTGTCAAAAAGTTTTGGTTTGGTTTCAAAATCACTCATCACTGGTTCATTCAACGATAACTCTTCTGTTTCAAATTGTTTTGTTTTAAAAACAGATAATAGTTTCAGTGGGCTAAATAACGAATGGGGAGGGGGTCATTAAATTCAAAACCAACACCGTCAATGACTTATGACAGGTAGCGCAGTCCTGCAAGAGATGCACACTTTTAGAAATATTTCCACAGCGGCGTTTCTTCGCATTTTTTCTCAAAGGGTAGTTAATAATGTTCTAGATAGTCTGAAATAATCATTCTATGCTTGTCCTCAAAGTTAATGCTAGCACTTTTCCGACACAAAATTTCTTTAGACAGACGGAACCAGTATGTTACCATTCCTTTGGTTGTCTGTTGTCTGAATTGTAATGATGCATGAATCCTGTTCAAAACCGCCACACATGGCTTTCAATTAGTCATTGTGAATGACCTTTGAGATCATCATTCAGACATTTAGCGATCCATTTTGGTAGATAATATTCTCATATTCAAAACATAGTGCGCGATGTGAAAGATACGTTTGTAAGAAATATGTAAAGCATTTATGCCTTTGAGCCCAATTTGTCACGTGCATGGTATCAATATTTGCAGGACTGGGTACAGAAACGGATACGATACGACTAGTCTTTGACGTTTATATCATCTATCTTAAAATTGGCAACCCAATTTTTATGTTGATGTATCCACCATATTCGCACAAATTTTCTTTTTGGACAATTTTTTCTAAAATACCGATTGATACTCGATTATATTAAAATTGACAATTTCATGACTTGTTTTCTTTATAAATTCATGATATGGATTGGGCTAAATTTTCTATTGCCAAAAATGGAGGAACTATTTATCAAACAACATACTCATTGTAACCGTTTTCGATTTCGCCTATTCTAAAGTTCTAAGGCTTGTAAATAACCATAAACAATGCAGTCCTGGGCATTGATGCCTGTAATTGACTTGAATCGACGACCATTTCGTATTACGGTGTCAACTACCGATTGAGTATAATACGTCCTAGAAGAAGCTGCTGGTGGTAGTTTTGTTAAATCAAGAAATAGATAAGGTTTTATCCGTATAAGTAATTTGATAGATTTTTGCATTTGGGAAAGGTACTTTGGGAATTCGATATTAAAGATACGGGTGGGCGTGGAATAAATAGCGCATGTGCAATATTGACGTTATGCATACCTAACATTGTCATTTGTGTACTTGAAAAGTGTGTAGTACTTTTTTGTTCAAACGTCAATTTATTATTTTAAAAACATGTAAACATGGCGTGTGCAATCGTGGAGAATTTGAAGTTTGAAGTGCGTGCAGTTATTAGATTTTTGCAGGCCGAAGGGGTTAATTCCAGCGAAATTCATCGCTGAATAGAGGGTGTTTATGGTCCAAACGTTTTAAGCTGAAAGGAAGTCTCCGTTTGGTTCAAAAAAATTCAAAGTGGGCAAACATAATTAAACGATGACCTGGAAAACAAAAAGGACAGACCCAGGACTTGATACACGGATAAAAACTGCACAGTTGTCGAAGATTTGGTCATGGAAGATTATCGCGTTACAATTCGTGTAAATACTGAAATGACTGGTATACCTAAACGTTGCGTTCATGAAATCAAAAGTGACTTAATCTTCCGTAAAGTGTCGACCCGTTGGGTACCGAAAATGCTCCTTTCAAATGCACTTTAACATCTCACCCAATATCAGCAGGAAGAGGATTATTTCATCGAAAGCATCATTACAGGAGATGAAACTTGGGTTTATGAATTCACCGTAGAGATAAATAAACAATCCATGATGTGGAAACATTCAGCTTCCCCAGTTCACAAAAAATTCAAAACTTTACCATCTGCTCAAAAAACCATGGCCACAGTATTCTGGGATAGTGTAGCCATCTGTGTGAATTCCTTGAACCGCGCACTACGATTAATAGTGATAGATATTGTGAAACTCTTCAGAAATTGCGAACGGCCAGTAAAAGAAAACGGCCGGGACGATTAAGTGAAAGGGTTAAACTTTTGCACGATGTTGCAAGGCCCCACACCTCGAATTAAACACAACTGTGGTTGTCACAACGGAATTGGGAAGTCTTGCAACATCCTCCGTATAGTCCGGATTTGACCACCTCGGATTTTCATTTATTGGGCCCTTTAAAGTAATTTTTAGAGGAGAAACGTTTTGCTGATCAAGAGGAATTGCTAACCACCGTTGTAGAGTATTCCAATCAATTGGACAAACAGTACTACCACGAAGGGATGTTTAAACTGGTATCGCGCTGGGGTAAATGTCTTAATGTTTACCGTGATTATATTGAAAAATAATTAAAAATATGTAGTTTTTTGTGACACTATTAAACGTTTTCTATAAATAAGAACGCTCGTGAAATTTTTGCTTGTATGTACCTGTAATATCAGACTCCCTTCGTAAATAGTTTTAAAACTCAGTTTTACCTTTATTTATATGATGAAATCTAATAGTCAATTTAATTGTGATGGTTCAATGTTCTTCGGTAAGAAAAGAAATAAACGCTTTTATGTAGAATAAAATAGTATTTAAAATTTACGTTTGCAATGCATGTTTGCGAAACTCTACACCCTTACCACAATCCTCTGAGGCCAATTTGAGAGATCGTTAACAGTACATACGTAAAATATATTGTTGAATAAAAACATTTTAATGTAAAGGAACATGTTTGTTCTTTGAATTTCAATGGATTATATTTTGTTGCGCTCAACAAAAACATATGTCTGTTTAGTTACGCTTTCTCAAAGAAGTGTTTACATTATTTGAAAATAAATATCCCTCCTGCAATTGCTTTTGATAATTACCTTTTAATTATTCCACAGTTAAATAGACAATTCGTTGAACTCATTTAATTTAATTTACTTCGAAGAACTCCTCCAATGCAGTTTAAATTTATAAACAGAGATATTTAATTTTTTCCCTGTAAATTAAAATAATTATATTATTCAAATTTGTTTTCTTAAAAATGTGAGAAGGAGTTGCATTACAAAATTCACCAGAAATGAATAAAGATTGTCAAGAACAATAGTTCCTTTTTCCAAAAAAGAAAACGCGAAGCGTGATTTCTTAAGGCATCAGTTTCGCTAAATTTGTTTTAAGTTTCATTGAAAAAGATACTTTTTCTCACTTAATAATAATAATAATAATAGCGAAACGGAAACGTTCAGTTGTAATGTTTGAGAAAGAGACATCTTTATAGCTTCGCGCATGCAAAAAATGTTTGCTAAAATTACATTTATTGAAATTGTATTTTGACATGTTTATTAAACTTATATATTTTTAACATCGAACAATTGATTTCTAAATCGTAACTAACACCCTCATCTGTGCCAAACAAAGCCCTTCAAATCGATGTTGCTATAACTTTGTTATATGACGACATTTATTATGGATAAAAGTTTGTGAAAAGCCTTTATAAATAGAACATATTTCTATGACATCTCCTTTTTCCGTCGATATGTAAAGTACGTTTTCCAATTTTCATTATACTTACAGTCGTCTTAGAATACATTTAAAAACAATAGAAGTAAGTAATTAATTTTGAAACAATTCTCTACTTGAATAGCTGGAAATGAAAATTCTAAGGATAAAGGGACACTAAAATAATGTAAGCCTATTGAAATCATCCATCGGCAATAAATGTTTAAGTCAATAATCATTAAAATTGATTGAAAGCAGCTGCATAATAGCCCTCTTTAAATTAAGACATGAAATTGAAATATTCTTTAGCTCAAAGCATTTCAATCATTTCGATTTTCGCAAATAAAAAATTAATTTAAATTGAATAAAATGCCAGAGTTTGTTTGGCTAAATCAATTAATTATATTCACGTATTTGCTGAAGAGAATTTATTTTAATTTTACCTAATGAATGTTTGAAAAGATGCTAATCAAAAACTACATATCGTCTGTTATTCATTGCTCTTCTCATATCCAACATAATTTTACATAAAAATTTGTCTGCCCAATGTCACCATCAAAATAAATTCTTTTTTCAATTCTGTTTGCAACTGGGGAGAAAATTATACATAAAAAAAATTATCACACAGTAAAGGTGGAGAAGAGTGTATTTTTATATATCAATATATCAATTAGATACATTATTTTTTCAATTTCAATTCTCTAAAACTTTAACCAAATTATTTCTCCTGTTATGGTTTGACGCATGACAGAAAATCGAATCTCTCATCAAGTTCCATTATTTTGACTATTCAGTGAATTAGCAGAAC
>JAHWXV010495344.1:0-11250 GCA_024586415.1 Phrixothrix hirtus | reverse complement strand
TTTTGTTTTATAGCAGGCACTAGCACAAATTTTTATTTTACAACCTGTGAACTCTGTTTTTACTTTAGAAATATGGTTTGGTATTTTCTATTTTAATTTAGATTTTAGAAATTTGAAATAAACGTTAATTTATTTTAATTTTCTAAATGTTAGACCCTCGAAATTAAAGAGGGTCTAACATAAAACTGCAATTTCGACCTTTCTTATAATACAATTAGTTACTTTCTAAATTTGATTCAATTTACAGGTTAAAAAGATGTGATAATAGATGGTCAGACCTTTTTTTTTGAATGGCAAATTATTCATTTCGACACTGTTATTTTTACTTTCACTTACATATATGAAATATAGTACAGAGAAAGTCACGTTTTCGGTCAAAATTTTTGATGTGGAGTTTTTTGCGCAAATACACGTTTTCAGGTCCACTTTGTCCGAAAAGCATGTTTTTAGAAATGGGTCTGTGTGTGTGTACGCGCGCGCGCGCGCGTGTTTGTGTGTGTGTATGTGTACATCGTTGTCAAATTATCTCGAAAACCCAACGTTGTAGAAAATTAAAATTTTATTTATAAGTTTATTCCCACCGTGGGACTTTCCTGTAAGAATTTGGTTAAAATCGAATGACAGGAAGTGCCACTTTATTCTTGTGATTTTTAGGTTTTTTGTAATTTTTTCGAAAATGGCTAGCACGATTTCTTTAAACTCGCCAAGTTTCTAGCGCCCGTAATTCTATATTACATGAACTAATTGGTTTCTCTGAGAGAATTTGTTGAAGTGAGTTATTGAGAAAAATCTATAGAGTTAAGCAACATTTGTCTGGCGAGTAACTTGGCTGGGTGACCGTTCTAATTATCGTCCTCAAAATAAAAATAAATTAATATTTTAATGATTTGTCTGGATTATTTACATACTTAGGTACTTTTTATTTAAATCTATAAATTATTTTTGCTTTAAATAAGCTCAAAATTTAATTATAAAGCTCTTAGTACCTACATGTATAAAGGAAATTATGAATGGATAAATTATTTATGCTTTTAAATTAATTTTAAAGGTCACAATTTAGGTGTATAGGAAAGTCACAGCGTCAATAAATTCAAATTAAATTTAAAATGTGTAAGAGAAAGTCGTGTGTTATCTCACACCGGATTTTTTTTCCATTGCAATAGGTTTTGCTATGTGAAATTTAAAATTCTTTGGAAATGGCTTTAAACTGATTTATATAACGTAATGCTTATAAACGGAACAAAAAAGATTTTGCTGTTATTTTGCCGTTTTAAATTTATTCTTGCGGAAATGTATTCCTTACATCATGCTTTATTTGAAACTGTAGATTGATATATTTGACAACTATACTCAATAAGTTTAATTCTGATTATTTAAACTAAATACGAAATTAAAGTTTCTAACCGGCGATATACACATATAAACACCAATTCTTTGTTTTAGTGAAAAACTTATTAACATTTATCAAAATTAAAGTAGTAAAATGACCAAAACAGACCATGAACTAATAGAGTCCAATATAAAAAAAACACAATTAATGCTGAGTCACCTATAACTTTGTTAAAGTGATAGTTTCGCTAAATCGCTGTAAAGGACCCAAACCACGGTTTCCGAAATATTTGGGTCCATTATCAGCGAAATGGTTTTTAATACCACCAAAATTTTCACATACTTAATTTGTGTGCCTATGTATTTGCTGCAAAGTTTCTTTCTTTGCTAAATTAATTACATTCGCCTTGAGTTATAAAAATCTTCATTATTTATAGGAGTACATGTAAGTTTGATCGTGTTTCTAACAATAGTTATTTGAAATAACCTTCTATATTACAGATTAAGAAAGTTAGAGGGTTTGTATAGGGGTTCTGCGGAACAAATTAGTGAAAGGCTAATTCCTGCGTGAATAAGCAGTTTTAGGGTCCATAATAAATGTACTATAAGTCCTGCGGTGGCCCAATTGTACAACATGAAAAAAAAACAGCCAATTTGAATAACAGGTTTTTTTGCTGAATAATGAAGCATCTTACGGTGTATTCGCAATTTAAGAATGCTATATATACTTATCCTTGACTTTTAAATTTTACGTCACTCTACACAATAGAAAATTTTCATGAATTGGAAACTGGAGGCGGAAATGCAAAGAGTGGGATCGTCGTCAAGCATCGAGTAAGAAGTCGGTAGTCCTTTGTTTTAAGTTGTGGGAATGTATGCATGTTTTTTGAGTTTAGTACGCTTGTATCATTAAACAATTGGACTAAAAGTAGTATTTTCGAAAACTAGTGTTATTATTGTTGTTGTAATGTAAGTATTAAAAACACAGCAGAAATATTTTATACGATTTTCGTTTTAAACATAACAATTTCGTAACACTACATCTACCGGGATTACTTATTCATAAGTTGTTATTCGAATATTTATGAATTTTTCTTATTTTAATAATGTGAGTGTGTAATATGTAACCAGAAGAGTGACAAAAAATCAACAAAATAACAAGGAAAGGACTGCTGAAACCAACGAATAAAGATTCCTTGGTTGAAACTTATTGAGTACAATAAATTTCAGGAGGATAAAAAGTGGAAAAATTTTGAGGCACAACAAAAACCCTCAGTGTTCACGCTGATTGTCGAAAAATACATACTCGCCCAACCGAACTTTCAAAAATTAAGGGTAAATCTAAATGTAACGATAGACGAACTGTAGTTTACCTTATTTAAAAAGATCCAAGATATTGGACATATTTAATTTTAAAATTATGTATAATAGAAGTGTACACCCAACTTTATTGGGTTTAGGTTTTTATTATACATACTTTGAATATTATTTAATTAGTTTAGTTATTTAACTAATTAAATAATAGATGCTAATTAATAAACAAATTAAATGAAAAATATATTGAATAAAATGGTAAACGTTTCAATTTCCTTCAAAATTTTATTTCACTAAAAACAATTAACAAATTAGAGCCAAAAAATGAGAATTCTGGCTTTAAAATCGGTAGATAAATAATATAATATATCAAAACTTTTTTAATTAATAAGGTATAAATTTCAAATTTATATCAGTCGATTAGAATTTTAATTTCCTTCAAAAAATGATTGTCACATTTTTGTGCTAAAACCAATAGTTTTGCAGTGACAAAAGAAAACTTGAAAATCAAAATGACGGGCGGCCATTTTCCTGTACATTGCGGTAATGGGACAGCGTCGAACATTTAGTATGCTTAATAAAACACACAATAGTTTCTGTTTTCGAAGAAACCAGCCTTTCACTAATTTATTCCACACTTGTTGCTAACTTTCCTAGACTTGGATCACTTA
This sequence comes from Phrixothrix hirtus, assembly GCA_024586415.1. Lineage (NCBI taxonomy): Eukaryota > Metazoa > Arthropoda > Insecta > Coleoptera > Phengodidae > Phrixothrix > Phrixothrix hirtus. Next base: position 7,936 of record JAHWXV010495344.1, on the reverse strand, counting down.
TGAAAAATATCGTATTACCTAAATTCAATTAAGACCTAGAATTATTGAGTATTCCTCTTTTATAAAATTAGGAGTTCTGAAAATATTTCTTTTAATTCACGGATAAAAAGCACATTAATTTGTTTCAAATAAAATGTGTTCAATTAATTTGAAAGGAATGTGAAAGTTTAAACGTACGGTGTCACACAAGTGAATCTCGTTAAATAATTTTAAGTGAAGGGCGGTAATATTTACAGATTGCAACGCTCTAAAACTTTGACTTATGGTGAATTTCAAACAATTTTCAATACTTCTGTGCGTGTTTTCTACGGTCATTTTGGCAACACCTTTTAGAGCCCTCATTAATCCTCCATGCGATCTAAAATGTAGATTGAGGCTACGAAAGTCTCCTGTTCACCTCGCCAGAACTAAAATGTGCTTATACGAGGGTGGTCTGATAATTAGCCAGTTTCCAAGAAATTGCGTCACTGACCAACGAATATATAGTATTTTTGTCAAACACAATTTCTTGGTAGGCTATATCTAAATTTTTAACGCTATATGTCATTGAGTTTATGTTTGACAACCATAAAAAGCGAACAACTTGTGATGGTGTTAAAATAATGGATAAAAACGAATTTCGTGCATTGATTAAGCATTATTTTTTGCGTAGAAAAACCGTGAAAGAAACAAAGGAAAAGCTTAATAAATATTATGGCATATCTGTTCCTGCGAATTCAACTGTGAGTGTATTGGTTTGCAGAATTTAAACGTGATCGTACAATCACAATTGATGAACATCGTTCAGGTCGACTAATTGAAGTGACCACCAATGAAATGATCGATAAAATCCATGATATCGTTTTAGACGGTCTTCAAGTGGGAGTGCTTAAGATAGCTGACATCGTAAATATCACAGAAGAACGCGTGGGTAACATTTTGCACGAACATTTACATATGTCAGCAAGATGGGTGCCGCGTTTGTTGACAATTGAACAAAAATGCAATCGTTTGGTCATTTCAATGCAAAGTTTGGCGATGTTTTAACGAAATGCGGATGAATTTTTGCGTAGGTTCATAACTTTAGATGATACATGGATCCACAACTATACACTTGAAACAAAGTAACAATAAAACCAATGGGCTAAAGCTAGTTAAAGTGCACCGAAGAAAGAAAAAGAGGTCGCAGCAGCTGGAAAGCTTTTGGTAACTGTTTTTTTGGGCTGAACAAGGTGTAATACTCATCTATTATCGTAAAGCGCAGAAAAAAATCCCGGAAGATTATTATGTGGCATTATTTGACCGATTACACGTTGAAATAAACAAAAAAGAAAATGCTTTTTTCATCATGACAACGCATCAGCTTACATATCATACAAAGCTCAATAGAAATTGAATGAACTACGTTACGAATTGATTCCGCATCCACCTGATCTAGCTCGCTGTGACTACTTCCTATACCCAAACCTGAAAAAGTGGCTTAGTGGAAGGAGATTCAAATCAAATAAGGAAGTTGAATGGGAAACTGATACATATTTTAGAGGATTTGATAAATCATACTACAAGGATGGCCTAATGAAATTGGAAAAACGTTGAACTAAGTGTATCGGGCTAAAAGGAGGCTATGTCGAGAAATAAAATGAAATTTTGAAGAAAAAATGTTGTTCTCGTGTTTAAACCGGCCATTTATCAGACCGTCCTCATATTGGGATAATCTCGTAACTTTCAGACATATTTCGTAGCAAATAGATAAAAATTATGCATGTGAAATAGTATTTCCTTTCTTTAACGTTCGTTACTGTAAGTGAGTGTTTGATTACATGAGTCCAGATTACACCACCTGACTACGTCCTTTGTCCTAGCAGTACCCAAAGTGATCTGGATAAAGGGAGCTGTTATTCATCCTGTCGAATATTTAAGGTGATGCTGCCTCTGAATCCAAGTGAATCACTTCCCATTATCTTCACGTTCTTACCGACCCAATAATGACTTACGAAACATTCAGCTAACAATATTCCCCAATTCGGAACCACATAAATTAAGCGTCGCTAAGTTTGACAAAAAGCAAGTCAAGTTGGTACGTTGGCTTTGATAGACCTCAAGTTAAATAAATCAATTTAATGAGTATATTGTAGAAATAGTTGTAATTAATTTGTGAATATTAAATTTAAATCAGTATTAACATAAATATAGTCACTCCTTGTATATGGTTGGATTCGCGATCAAAGTAATTGAAAGTTTGTATTAAGTGAAATGTTTTTCAATTGTATTTCTTCTATATTTCTTTAACTGACTTTGTTGCATTGTATCGACTTTAATTATATTAATATATTTTATTTGTACACGATCATTTTAAGTTACCTTTATTTGTAGCTACCACGTAAGGCACTATGTAATTCGAAAAATTGAGCGAATAGTTGGTTGCACTGCCAGTGGTGTAACTGATTGACTTTTACAATCCTTAAGCTACGATATTACGGATTCCCATAATCGTCCTTCTTAGATGAAGTAGCAAGGATGCAATAGATGTTAGTAACGATTTTTCTTAATTATTATCATTTTATATTGCCTTTTCATCAATCACGAAGCAGGTTTGTTTATCTCATCGATTTGATCATAGTTTTTCTAATTAGATAGACATGTTGTAATGGATGTAATTAAATATGACCTTTTTACGGAGAGCCAATTCTATCTCACGGTATGCAACCTAACATACAATTATTACGTATTCATACCTATTAGTGGTGTCCAGTGCAATTTTGAGAAAGCTATATTTAGTTTCATTATAGCAAAAGGAATGTTTAAGGAAATTTCGTGCATAAGTTCTTAAATTATTTACCCGAAGGTAATTTTAAAAAGTACCTTTCATGGTAAAGGATATACAGGTAGATCTTTACGCAAAAAATTTGCAATTTTTTTAAATCTTTACAGATTGGTGTTCACAAATCGTCTAGGTACCTGTACTAAATAATGTGTTTTATATCCGGGACAGCCTGTATAATTCTCAGATAGTTGCCGATATTTATTGAATTCTAACAGGTTATGCATTTTTCTAATTTGTAACCAATCAGAAGTTACATATGTGTATATATTTGTAGAGAGTCTATTTGTATCTAAATATTGCCACGGGAGTATTTTTAAAACTGTCTGTAAATGTTTATTTTCAGAAGCTCTAAGAAACGGCTTTCGTGTTGGCATTTTAAAATTATTAACCAAATTAGTTGCACACAAAGGTACAAACCTTTCCTGCTTGTAAATTTTCAATGCTCTCAACACTTATTTGACAGAGTTATGAGAATTACTCCATAGAAACGTTGGGGTTATTAATAAATAATACGTATAAAGCTAAGGGTGCCTTTTAGATGAAAGCAAAATTGAAGCAGCATCCATATATAACTTCCGATTCCGGTGGCCAAGTGTTGCTGTGCTACGGAAATCTCTAACTTACGAGCAAGACCAAGAAATAGAAGTGCGAGTATGGTTGATAATTAGGTTATTTGATCCGTACGTGTTTCTCTAGCATTCGAGCTTCATTTCTTTGAACATTAGTTAATCGATGCTTTTCGCATTAGTATACATTCCGACAAAACTATGTGCTAAAAATGTGTAATTATATAAAGGAATTATTCTCTTGGTTACAATTTTTAGTATAATTTCTGTTGAATAATACGGCAAGATACTTAGTGTTTAGATATCTATGTGGAATACTAATTCAGGTTTTTAATAGCTAGCTAAAGCCTTTGTCCGTATTCAATAGATAGAAATGTGTTAAATATGTTATAATATTGCAACAAAGTTAGAAACAATAACTTCCGTTTAATATTTCAGAATATTCTATCGAACTAAAATAAATGACTCATTACCGTAGCTGATATCTAATTAACTGTAAGGTAACAAAAATGAATCATGGTATTCTAATTTGTTACGTTAGCATTATGACTAATTTTATCCTTTACTATTCCACTGTTTTTCTAAAATTCTCCTTTCTATATAATTAGCAATTTAAGTTCCTGTAGATTTACTTCTTCTTAAGAATTTTGTCTTGTTAGGTAGCTGCAATAAATAACTAGAAATATAAACGTTATTATTATTATTTAAGTTATATACGTGTAAATAAATACTTATAATTAAGTGAAATAAGTAAATATGTCTTAAAAAATTATCAGGTTTCATTGCATAGATTTCAGGGGTCCAATTTTTTATGAAAAGTGCGAACACACGAAGTACCAATAAATTAAAAGCTAGTATTAGTTGTTTCCTATATGCCTGTGATACGGAACAATAAAAATATGAAGTTGATGGAAATGCGAAAGATGCAGAACAAAATGTATTTCAACCAAATTAAATTGCAAAAAAATGGATTCTAATCAAATAAAATACAAACTAAATTGCTACAAAAAGGGTTTTCAATCATAATATATTGCAAAATCAAATTACAAACAAATTATAGGATGAAGTTAAAACAATTCAAGTCAACAGCAAGAAGAAATGTTATTAGTTGTATCAATTCAAAGTAAATTACACAAAGAGACCGTAAGTAAATTAAACTACAAGAAGGAATCACCACTAAATTTGCAAAAGAAATAGAAGACGATGGCAACGAAGTATGAGGAAGAAATCAAGAAATATGATGGATCGCATTACAGGTTTATTCTTCTCATAATGAGAAAAAGGCCAGTACACATAAGAAAGAGGCTGTCTCTATTCCTGACAAGCAAACAACAGGAATGAATGTACGGCAGATCCTCTTACTAATCTGTTGCTGAAAATGGCATCGCAAGTGTTAGACAGCATGTGAAAGCACCCTCGTATGACAGACATCCTGACCCAATTACCATAAACAAGTCGTGAAAGCGGTAATATCAAATGAACGGACCGTTAAAGAAGACGCAACCGCTTTAATTGTAACTCTACGTTGGGGTATCTTAGATATTCTACAAATAATACCAGACGACCTGGAGAATAGCAAAATAATTGCAATTATCTTGCTTCAAAACTAGAAATGCGATATGGTGATAAAGATCTGTAACAGATCTACTGTTTAAAGTTTAGGAATCGGAAACAAAAAATTGAAGGGAACCGTCACCCATTCGAAACATAAATTGAACGGATAATAAGATTAGCATACTTAACGGCTCCAGAACGTATTATTGAACAAATTGAGGTGCAAAAATTTGTGGAAAATCTTCTGAATTTAGAAACACAACAGGCACCTACATTAGCACGTGACCTAGCTAGTAAATTCGCTAATACACTGGATTTCGAAGTCGCCAAATAGGCTACGCTCGTGCACGTGTCATTGTAGAAGACAAAGCTAATGAGTAGAACTGGAAGACACAGTGTTAAGTATTATTAGAGCACAAAGGCAGAAAAGATGCACATCAGGATGCTGAAAGTGCGGCAAATGACGACATATACAGAAAACCTTCCAAGAGACTAGAACCAGTCCTGGCGTTAATATTGAAGCTCCAGAGAAACTGGAAAGGATCGGTACGCAGAAATGAACACTTGTCTCTGAGGAACATGTCCCTGAAGCTATCATCCAAGTGACGTCGTTAAAACATAATCCGGGTAGCCTTCACAGTAATGGAAATGTCGCATTGTGGATACATGCTGGATACAAGAGTAATGAAAACGATAGTGAAACTAAGTATTGTTGGGAACAATTGATTATCACTCCCTTCACAGTTGCGATTACGTATTGCTACAAGAAACCGTTCAACGGTACATATTGAATATATTACACATATTAGCAACTATTGTATGTAGTATACGTATCGCGTGCTAGTTGATGATATTGACGAAGCTGTCATACTGGCCATGAATATAGTATCTGCGTTTGGCTTCACTTAAGACATGAAGGATGACGTTATACCGGTTGATGACGTAGAGAATTGCATTAGTAGACGAGATGACCACGCAATAAAATTAATTCTAACAGAAGAGGTAACTACTGTCAAGAAGTGGAACGATAGCCATAACCCAGCCAGATAGAGACTGCCGCGTAAGATTTGTAAGAATTCTAGAACTCTGCATGGTAAATATTGGCCGTGGTGTTTTATTTGTAAGAGGATTGATCGAGGCCCGTTCGCTCGATAATTTTTTCCAAATAATTGTAAAGAAGAATACCGGCTGTCATACATTTTATGGAAACCGGTAGGAGGGTTCTGTTTGTAAAGAGTTTATCTAAGCTGCATGCCACATCCGAATTCCTACAGAATTGCTTATTCAATGAGCCGAATAATAAAGCCAGCTAATTCATCCAACAATATGCCAAGATATTTGGCAGTGATGACGGTTGAAAATATAGCAGTCTAGCAGCTGTTTGGCATCACTACATATATTTGTTAAAAAGGAAAGTGGTAGCACTGGATGCTGTGTGGACTACCTTCGATTAAATAATGTAACCAAAAAGGGCGGCTACCCTCTGAGCAAAATTAACGATGCTTTGGACACGCTTTCTGTTTCCAAATGGTTTTCGGCCTTAGATATTGAAAGTGGATATTGGCAAGTATGTATGCACGCTGATCATCCGAAAATACAGCATTCGCAATTAGGTGTGGCGTCTGGTAAGGCGAAGTCGTTCCCTCTAGCTTATACAATGCGCCAACAAAATTTGAAGAACTAACTGAATTGTTCCTACGACTTTGTCATAGTTATTGGGAAATGGTTTGATGAAAATCTGCCAAATCTTGAAGAGGTGTTTCGGGACTGCAATGTGTACATATATAGCTTAGTCTGAAAACGTGCAATTTGTTTCAAAACAAAGTGAAATACTTGAGCCATATAGTTTCTGAAGAAAGTGTGGCAGCTGACTCAGAAAATTCTGTTTGAGAATGGCCACAACCAATCAATAAACATAAACTGCAAAGCTTCTTAGGATAATGCAGTTACTATCTTTTCGATTTGTACGTACATTTTCAGACATCGCAAAACCCCTTACTTAGCTTACTGATAAAGCGCAACTGTATTTATGTATCAATAGCTGCCAGAAGCGATTTGAAACACTTAAACGAATTTTGATAACTTCAGCTAAACTGAGGGAAGATTTGTCTTAGATACAATGTCGGCATTGTTATAATATTATTGCAAATGCAAGATGGGGAAAAACGAGTAATTGGATATTTGGCAAAGTGTTGTCCAACCTGAAAGAAACTATTGTATTACACATAAGGAATTGTTATCGAAGATGAAGGCCGTTGAACACTCTTACAAATAACCTTATGAAGGAAATTTCTGCTTCAGAACTGATGACGAAGCCTTAAAATGACTACTAGAGTTTAAGAACCCAGAAGGTCAAGTGATGAAATAGATTGAATGACTACAAGGGTATAACTTTGAAGTAGATCATCGTGCTGGAAGGAATAATCAATACTCTGACTCTTTCTCAAGACAGCCTTGCCCAGAATAATACAAGCACTGCTCTTGATTGGAGTTAATGGTTGAAGTACCTTGTCAACCGTACTACTGTAAATAATGATGACTGGAAACCAGGCAATATCCAGCAAGATCAACAAAGCGACCGAGATCTGAATTTGCCATTAAAATAGCAGAATAGCAGTCAAAGACCAGGTTGGGAGGAAGCCACCCTGTTTTATTTCGTTGTTAAGGCATATTGTTCTCAATGGGACATCTTGCAGATCAGGATAACCTTTTGAAAAGAGTTCTGAGTAATGACGATGAAAGTGAAAGACGCACAAAGTTGGTGGTTCTGAAGAATAAAGTAGAGGGTGGTCCATCAGGCGGGCCTTTGGGAGCGAAGAAAACTCCGGAAAGGTTCGGTGAACAATTTTATTTGATAAACTGCCAGTAGAATGTCCATGAGTTGTGCCGAAAATGTGTAATATTTGCCTGTGGAAACGGTCCATTGGCAAGGCCAAATGCACCAATGAGGGAATATAATGCGGGTAACCCATTTGAAAGAGTGGGAATATATATATATATATATATATATATA